>OX377622.1:120356753-120657681 GCA_947397865.1 Polietes domitor
TGAACGAAACAGACAAAAAACACACAAATTGCTAAAAAAAATTAATAAATGTGGTTTTCGAAGTCAGGTGCTTTAAATGAAAGCCAAAAATATGTCATAAACTGTGCGATTGTGACAGGCCAAACAAAAGGGAGGACAATACAAAATCCACTGCCTAATGAACCAAAGATTAAAAAGAATAGACTGTAGTGAGAATGGTGCAAAGTTTTGGGAAAGGCATAATTCGGGTGTGATCGACAATACGATAACCTTCATCGCCCTGAATATTACGGTCTAAGTAGTCATTGATATTAACATTTCGACTTAGAAGCTATGTGAGGTATATGAAGAAGCTATAATGCAAGAATAGTTTGCATTTATCGTAAGTCAAGGCATATTTATATAAGGTGATAGCAGAAGAAAAGAAATTTGACAGCAACACAATATAGAAATTTTTTGAATGGTGTGAATTTTACAGTTTTGGATGCAATCGAGAGAAAAATTGAAATCAGCTGGTCTCCTCATCGTAATACTGCATCCACTTTAACCGGATTTCACTTGTTAAACTGCATATAAAAATTCCAAAATCCAGATTAACTTGATTTTGGGTGTATATTCGAACGCAATAGAAGTAAATTTTTTTTTGCAGCTGAATTTTCATTAACTGTATACTGCAGTAATTCCAATTTAACGAATTTAATATGTAATATTAGCGTATGTTTAAAATAACACAGCTGTTTGTCACAAACATGTTTCGTTTCTCACAAACGTAGTTTTCAGTAATGACCTGAACTATAACGAATACAGATCAGAGAAATTTAATTTATTTTAATTCCATTTTAACGAATCTAATATGTAATATACAGTTTTGTTAGCGTATGTGTAAAATAAGACAGCTGCTTGTCACAAACATGTTTCGTTTCTCACAAACGTAGTTTGTAGTAATGACCTGAACTATAACAAATACAGATCAGAGAAACTATCACAAATCACTTTTGGATATTTGGCCTTGGAAAATTCCGATTTATTGGCTAAGCCACGACAAATGAATTTATCTGTCTGGAAACTCAGCGACCAGACATTTGGGTTTTCTATATTTTTAATCGATAACGAAGCAAAATGGCACATCGAAGCATTTTAACAAAATGCTGCGTCAACTGTTTTGTGTGTGAGACTTACATCATCATTTTATAATACTTGAGCTTTCGCTGGGTTTTCTATATTTTATTTTAGCTCGTCCTCAACATTCCATTTATTATAATCGATTCAGAAGCAAAATGGCACACCGAATCATTTTTAGAAGAAGCTGCGTTTTATTCTACTTCCGCTTTGTGCTATAATCAGCTGTTGAAGAAAAAACGCAGCGTCCAAAATGAAAAAAAAACTGTGATATGTGTGAGACTTACATCGTCATTTCATAAGACGCGAACTTTCGCTTTGCGTTCATTCTTGATGCATTAGAGTAGCGAGCTTTATATTTTAGGCGGAGCTTTTTTTCTCAACTTCCAGTTCAAGAAAAACGCAGCGCCGAAAATAAAAAGCGTTGCTTTAATCGATTATATTTTACTTAATATAAAACTATGGATGTTTTCCCACTGGAAATCACGAACAGGGTTGTCAGATATGGCGATTTCTCGCCAAACGTGGCGAATTTTAAATATGTTTGGCGACTTAATTATACACTCCACGAGAGTATTATGTCTTTGTGCATTTGTTTGTAACACCCAAAAGGAAGGGAGATAGACCCATTGTTAATTATACCGATCGGCTTAGAATCACTTTCTGAGTCGATTTAGCAATGTCCGTCTGTCTGTCCGTCCGTCCGTCCATCTATTCTTGTAACCACGATACAGGTCGCAATTGTAGACAGAACCAAATGAAACTTTGCACAACGACGTTTTTCGGGATAAGGACGAACGCTATTTAATTTGAAGAAAATCGGTTCAGATTTATATATAGCTCCCATACAAATTTCTCTCCCGATTTGACTTTTTCCGCTCTAGAGACCACATAATGTATCAGATTGTCTTCAGATTTGGTAAAACATCTTATATTGCCACTAGAAACACCCATGGTGAATATCGGTCAGATCGGTTCAGATTTATATATAGCTCCCATACAAATTTCGCTCCCGATTTGACTTTTTCCGCTCTAGAGACCACATAATGTATCAGATTGTCTTCAGATTTGGTAAAACATCTTATATTGCCACTAGAAACACCCATGGTGAATATCGGTCAGATCGGTTCAGATTTATATATAGCTCCCATACAAATTTCGCTCCCGATTTGACTTTTTCCGCTCTAGAAATCACATATTGTATCAGATTGTCTTCAGATTTGGTAAAACATCTTATATTTCCACTAGAAACACCCATGGTGAATATCGGTCAGATCGGTTCAGATTTATATATAGCTCCCATACAAATTTCGCTCCCGATTTGACTTTTTCCGCTCTAGAAACCACATATTGTATCAGATTGTCTTCAGATTTGGTAAAACATCTTATATTCCCACTAGAAACTCCCATGGTGAATATCGGATAGATCGGTTCAGATTTATATATAGCTCCCATACAAATTTCGCTCCCGATTTGACTTTTTCCGCTCTAGAAACCACATAATGTATCAGATTGTCTTCAGATTTGGTAAAACATCTTATATTTCCACTAGAAACACCCATGGTGAATATCGGTCAGATCGGTTCAGATTTATATATAGCCCCCATACAAATGTTGCTCCCGATTTGACTTTTGCCGCTTTAAAAGCCACATATTGTGCTCGATTTTCTTTAAATTTCGCACAACATCTTATAATCTGACTAAACAAAACTATGGTGAAAGTGGGTAAGATCGGTTCAGATTTAAATATAGCCCAAATTCAAATGTTGCTCCCATAAGTTTAACCGATTTTGGCCAAACTATACATTTTATATTTCACCTATTTCGTTCCAGGTTTCAATATATCCTCATACAAATGTCCTTTCCGATATAAAATTTTTTGTCAAACACATACATTTACAGGATACAAAAAACCTTCCCGTTTTCACTTTTTCACCGAATTGAATTGTATTCGTATTGAAAGTGGAGTGTATTATAGAGTCGGCCCCGCCCGACTTTAGCCTTTCCTTACTGGTTTTTGATTTGGCGACATGGCGATTTATAAAATAGCGATTTTCTTGGCTAATTTTAGTAAATTTTAAATCTATCCTCCGATCTTATTATATTGGCGTTACTTTGTCGATAAATATATTACAATTTGTATGCAAGTCATAGATATGCGTTCATGTCAAACCGAACACTTTTTAAATTACCATTTCCGATTTCTTTGCAACTTATTAGGATAACTTCACTCTATAAAATATTTGATTTATAGAGGACGAAAAAAGATATTTTATAAAGATATAACCAATTGAGAATTAGTAAAATCAAGATAAAAAGTTCGATGTAGGAACATTGGAAATGGTATTCTGCGAAAACTCGTAGGTACAATTTAAATAATGAAGGTTAAATTTAAAGATACTTGTATTTTGTTATCTTTTGTGGTTTCTTAAAATGTAAAAAAATAGGTGTATTCCCTTTGATTATAAGCAAGCCTTTTACATTTTTGAATTGAGAAATAATAATAATTAAAAATCTGTAATAATTGTAGACGGCCGAAATTGCTATTTTTGAACGAATGTATGCATTGACTTTTCTTCTAAAACAGATTTTTCAAAATGCGTCTATATGCTTTTATTGAGATTTATTGCTTTTTCGTTTCATTTAAAATACCTGAACTAATTTTTAGGAGACATTGGTCCATAAAACGAGAGAAAGAGATCAGCTCAATATTAGAAACTGTTTTATAAAGAAGAAAAAGTATATTTTTTAATGTTAATTGTTTTTTAACCAGTAATCCCTGCGTTGAAAGTGTATTCTGCATTATGAATTGCCTAAACTAGGTGTTGAACTTTTATTAAGAACAATAAATACCAATTAAATATGTTTTAATTATTTATCATAAAATGTTGCAAATATTCAATTCAAATAGAAAACTATAATGGAATTTGTAGAATTAAAAAAATTTAAGTTATTTAAATTTGGCGATTTCTGACAATTGATTTGGCGATAGAGGTACAAAATAATCTGACAACCCTGATCACGAAATTGTTCCTATAAATATAATGTACTTCATTGATCTATGTACGTGCTTTTCCTTTGATCTGGGCTGTTTTTCTTTAAGAGTGGATAGCTAAACTGTGATAACAAAAAGCTAAATTAAAAATTCCACTTAAAATAAAAAAAAACTGTCGCCAATAGCAATATCAATGTGATTACAAAGACAAATTATGTTATAAACTAGCAGTACCCGCTGCTTCGCACGCGAAAAAGTCAGTTATTTGTTAATTTTATCCGTCTCTGTTATTTATTTATTTAATTTTCTTTTGGTGTATATAGATAAATCTAAAATAGTTATTTGGAAACATCCTATTATATAGCACTCATACATAGTAAATCAAGAAATTCATTTCTGTTGCAAGTCTACGTTGTCAGGGAATTTACACTCCAAATTTCGCAACTCTAGCTGCACTATTTTAGTTGGTACTATTTTTATCCCGCTCACCGTTTATAAGTAAAAATTTCGAAAAATTCTTTTAGATTAGCGCTTCTAATTTGTCAATACTTTAGTTGGTACTACTTTTATCCATTGCCAGAGGAATTTACACTCCAAATTTCACGATTGTACTTTGGTTGGTACAATTTTTATACCTTTTTGTCCCACTCACCCCTAACAAGTACAATTTTCGAAAAATCCATTTAGATTGCGCTACTACGTTGTCAGTGGAATTTACATGCCAAATTTCACGACTATAGCTGCAATACTTAAATTGGTACAACTTTTATCCCTTTTTGCCCCACGCACCCCTTGAAAGTAAAAATTTCGAAAAATCCAATTTTAGTTCGCTTTTATATGGTCAGAGGAATTTACATACCAAATTTCACTATTCTATGTGTAATACTTTAGTTGGTACCATTTTTATCCCTTTTTGTCCCGCACGCCCCTTTAAAGTACAATTTTCGAAAAATCCAATTTTACTTCGGTTTTATATGGTCAGAGGAATTTACATACCAAAATTCACGATTCTAGCTACAATACTTTAGTTGGTACCATTTTTATCCCTTTTTGTCCCGCTCACCCCTTAAAAGAAAAATCAATTTATATTGCAAGTCTATGTTGTCATAGAAATGTAAATACCGATTTTCACGATTCTTGCTGTAATTCTTAAATTGGTACCATTTTTATCCCTTTTTGTCTCTTTCCTCCCTTAAAAGTACAAATTTCGAAAAATCCCTATTTGTAGATCGTCTGCATGGTCATTGCAAGGAACTCACCGAATTCCATGTTTCTAGCTACTGCCGTTTAGTCAGGACGAAGGTTCGATGTTTATCCCTTTTTGGGCCATTTACCCCCTAAAAGTTCGAATTTCGTAAAAGTCGACGTCTACGTCATATTTGGGAACTACCCTGAAAATTTCATGACCCTGGCTTCAGCCGTTTTGTCTGGGGGCTGGTCAATGATAAGTCAGTCAGTAATGCAACTCTTTTATATATATAGATGTTGAACTTAGCTTCGATAATTATCCAGTGTAAGTCAAATTTATGGTTATCGAGGCTAAGTCCAAAAAAGGCGACACAAAATATTTTTTTTTGAAAATTTGATAAATATTTTGAGAAAAAAAAATAAATTTTTACTAACGTTTTTGTTATCGCAGCTTGTTATTCCGGCTTTAAAAAAAACATCACTATTATAATTGTTACACTCAAAATAATTTTTTTAGTAAAAGAAAAAGCTGAAGAGAGTCTATGCTGATATAGCAGACAATTTGCTTTTATACCTATATATATATATATTCTTTTAAGATAAAGTATGTAATAGAAATATATATATATTTTTTTATTTTTCTGTACGCTACAAAAAAAGAAAAAAATAATTTTTTTCATCAACTACTATTTCATTGAGTTTTCGTTGTTTTGTGTTAACAAACTAATGAAAAAATAATCATTCTGAAGATTATTCAATTACATTCTGGTTGATTTTGCAAGAAAAAAAAACAAAAAAAAATAGAAGCCATCATTTCACCAACTCTAAACTCAGACAGTCACTAAAATAGACATCTAAGAACACTACTTTAAAGTTTCAAAAAAAAATGGATACATTAATCCATCATTAATCCATAATTAATCATTTTGAAAATCAATATAAAGAAATAAAATTATAAAAACTTTAAAAAGATAAAGTCACATCAATAGTCTAAAAGTAATTGATATTGTTTTCAAAACAAGGCATTAAGACATTAAAATCGGTCAAGTATTTCAGGAGTTAAAGGCGATTGAATGAACATACCTTTTTGAAAGAATGTATTTTTTTCACTCTTAAATTGGTCATAATTCGTGAAAACAATTTTTTAATGTTTTTCCAAAAATACGTATACAATATTTTTATGAGAAGAATACATACACAATGTTTCAAAACAATCGAAGCTATCGAGGTCAAAACCCGTACAGCTTGACATGGAATGACTCATATATATTCTTGATCGATCTATCCATGTTCGTCCGTCTGTCTGTTGAAAGCACGCTAGCATATAAACTAAATGAGTTTGGACGTACACTCACGTGTACGTGAGTGATAATGGATTTTCAAAATGTGGACTTTTGGAATTAAAATAGAATAGCTGAAAATGCAACTCCCACTATCCCCCAATATTTAGGTTATTTAAGCTTCTTCGAAGATTACTGCTTTATATAATTTTGGACTGGCTTGCAGTATTACTTCGATAAATATAGTATAAACATAATGGTAGCCTTGCTTTATATTTATTTATAAAATTATTTTTTATACCCTCCACCTCCAGGATGGGGGTATACTAACATTGTCATTCCGTTTGTAACACCTTGAAATATCGACCTGAGACCCTATAAAGTATATATATTCTTGATCGTCATAAAATTCTAAGACGATCTAGCCATGACCGTCCGTCTGTCCGTCTGTTGAAAGCACGCTAGCATCTAAACGATAGGAGCTAGAACGTTCAAATTTTCCATAAATGCGTCTTATAGTCGTAGATCGGTTGGGATTGAAATGGGGCGAAATCGGCCCAAAGGGAAAAATGTTTCCCTCACAAGCACTAAAAATACCCATAATAATCCCTAATATTTTAGCGTATTTAAGCATGTTTTTTGAATATATCAGTTTATATTTGCTTGATATTTGGTATGCGCCTTCCCCTTATAGCAAAAACGTGCACCATAAAGTGATTCTTATTTGTTGGGGGTGAAATGGGACAAAAAAAGGGATAAAAATGGTACCAACCAAACGGCTGTAGCTAGAATAATGAAATTCGGTGTATACATTCCTCTGATTGGATAGATAAGTAAAATACGAATGGGGATAAAATGAAAAAAGGGGATAAAAATAGTACCGGAGTATACATTCCTCTGAGTGTTTAGACACGGAAAATAAACTGATTTTTCGAAATTCGTACTTTTTGGGGTTAAAATGAAAAAATGGGATAAAAATAGTACCAATAAAATGACCGCAGCTAGAGTCATGAAATTCGGAGTATACATTCCTCTGACTGCGTAGACATGGAAAATAAACGAATTTTTTTAAATTAGTACTTTCGAGGGATACAATGGTACAGAGGGATAAAAATAGTACCAACTAAACGACTACAGCTAGAATGATGAAATTCTAATTGCGTAGAAACGTCAACGGGGTAAAAATGGTACCAACCAAATGGGCGCAGCTGGAATCATGGAATTCGGTGTATACATTCCTCTGACTGCATAGACACGCAAAATAAAAAGTTTTTTTTTTCCAAATTCGTACTTTTTCTTTTGCGGCAAAAATTGGCTGAATCATTAAGTGAGGTTATTTTGCACTATGTACGCCTGATAATGGATTTTCAAAATTTGTACTTTTGGAATTAAAATAGAATAAAAATATAACCAACTGTAGCACCCACTATCTACTGATATTTTTGGCTTTGAAAATATAAATACATATAAGAATATTTATTTTTTTGAATTGACGTATTGGTAGCTTTACCTTATAAGCGTGGTTTGAAATAATTAAAATATTATATTTATTTATAAAATTAATTTTTCAATATTTGTATTTGTTTTGGTTTGGCTATATTAAAAAAAAATATTTTTTCCTGCAATATTACTGCACTTCTACGAAAACCGACAACCTCTGTGGAATGCAGACCATGGTGAAGGGTATAAAAATTTCGGCCCGGCAGAACTTAACGACGTTTTTACTTGTTTTTTATTTGAACTGGGATATTGTCCTGGCTCAAGACCATTTTGCATATATATTTAATAGAATGCAAATTTATTTACAAAGGGCATGGTGACACTTATTACTTAGGTTTTGCCAAGTGGCTTCGCAGCGACTTTTCAACATCAAACCCGGCCTCTTTAAGGAAATGATTCTCACAAACGAAGCACTAACTCACTTGCCAAATATGCCTTTAGAAAATCGCACCAAGTAATAAAGTACACATGCCATTTTACAAGCATCCCATAGAGTTGCATATTTAAGTATTATATATTATTCTTTTAATTTTTATTTGTTTTGGTTTGACTAAATTAAAAAGATGTAACATTTTCTTGTAATGTTACTGCACTGTATTCTGTGGAATCCTGGTTCGGCCCGGCCTAACTAAACGCTGGTTTTACTTGTTTTTTTTAATTTGCGTACGTACTAACTGAAATCAAGTGAAATTTACTCAAAATGCGTTTTACTTATGGGCGATTCCATTGGAACGGGTGTGATACTTTTCCTTAAATACGTTTAAATATCTGACATATTCATTGACTGAGAATTTTGCTATATTGCCAATTAAAAACGGCAGGTTAATCGGAATATTATTGCAAATACAAATATGTCTTAGCCTATAGGAGATATACTACAATCTAGAGCGCCACGGGTATGAATTTAGCTTTGAAGAAAATCTTGAGGTTTTACTTATTTTCTTGAATTCGGTAATGTTCTTCCATTATATGACTTCATTCATTTTTGCTAATCAAAAGTGTATGAACTACACCATCTTCTAAAGTATAGATTACCGACATCTCTTTATGAATATAGGAAATATAGGATATTTAAATTGTAACGAGCGTGACATTTTGACGGAAATCCTGTTACGATACCAGTCTATATCTTGCAAAGGAAATGATCAGACCTATTGCTGTCATATTTTTTTTTGAAATATAATCAAAAATACGTATTATGAGAAGTATAAACATTACGAATGTTTACCGGTGTTTTCTTAAATTATAAATTGATTTTTAACTTTTTTCGAAAAAATGATAAGTAAATGTCGAGTAAATTTTCCAGTATATATATTTTTTAATTGTACTCGATAGATAAAGAATCATATCACTCCGCAAAACGAAGCTTTTCGTGGACGTGCCTGATGGGATTGCACGCGTGTGTGAAAATTTGAAATGAAGTACTAAATTGAGTCATGCACAATCTTCCTAATTGAAAGTTTTTGGGACAGGTCCGCTTTGAGCGGCGGCTTAAATCACAGTAGTGTAAAGCATTGGGCACACCCAGGCGTGTGCGTCTTGACGTTCATGAATTTCAAACAGTTTCAACTGGACAGGTAAAACTGGCCGGCCTTAGATATTTTCGGTGTTTATACCATAAAAAATATAAGTATGTTTGGACCCTCTCTAAGTATGTTTGGACCCAATCCCCTTCATGACTTTTTAAACTGTTTGAGTCAGTCGAAATCAGTTGCAATTTGATATTTTAAAATATTTTTATAATCACTTTAAAAAATATTTATGTTTTTAAAACGCTTATTCTAATTGTCTCTATCCTACACTCAAAGGAATTTTTAAATAACTGAAATAAATATGCTGAAATAACAAACAGATGTTTGCTGTTTTTAGCAATGAAGAAAAAAAGGCTATCTTGAAACTTTAAGCATATGTAAAGAACAGTATGACCAGTTGAATATACATATTAGCAACACTTTTTAGAATAAAGGTTATTATAAGACAATTTATTACCACTGAAAGATATTCCGATTGTCTTTTTGTTGATACGCATATTGTTCCAAGCTAATATTAAAGGAAATTCGAGCTAAACTCGTTTTCGCCGTCAATGTGAAAGGCTTTTTTAATTATGAACGCTTATTTTTATCGATTTTTATATTTTAATTAACAGCAGTCATCTTTAGTAGACTGCAAACTCTTTAGCAGTGAGAATGCTGATGCACATGACAGAAAAACTGCTGTAATAGCAGAAAATGGTCTGCTTATATGCAGCAGGCAGGCTGCTGTTAATAACAGACTTTTTTCTCTAAGTGTAAGATTGATTGCCATTGGAACGGATGTGACACTTTTGCTAAAAATCTTCAATATTCATTGACTGAGATTTTTACGATATATATTTTTTTGTCTTTTTTACACTCCGTTACGATATCGGAATATATATATAGAAAATAATGTTTATCGGTGTTGCTTTAAATTATAAATTGATTTTGAAATTTTATGCGTAAAAGGCTCAGTTTATGTGGAATCACCCCAAACTTAAATCCACTATACAGTTGCGGTCAAAATAATAGCAGCGCACCACAGCTTAGTATACATTCTCATATATTTATTTGTTGCGATAATTTTTCATAGCTATTACTGCATTATATGCTGTGTAATGAGGTTACAAACACAAAATAATTGTTTATTTGGTGATATGATTTTAATTGTTTTAGAAATTTCACATTTGTTGGACTATTCGACATTTGGACCGGTCAAAATAATAGCATCATTCGAAAAATCTGAAGAAAAAGGAATCTTATCTCATTTTTTCAATACGATTTGATGTTATAAATAAGATATTACGAAAAGTACACTATTTCTGAAATGTTATTGTTTTAGTTTTCTTCATAAGTAGGGCGAGGAGAGCATTGTGGAGAACAAAATCGAGTTCATATAAAAAGTTTTAAATCTGAGGGTAAATCTTGAAACATAGTGAAGTTCGATTTTTTTCCAGTGTTCCATTAAAATGATCAGAAATTCGATATTATAAGAAGAAAAAAACACGTCACAAAAATCAGTTTATATCACTTGCAACCATTCGCCGAATAGTAATGTCTAGTGCAAAAACCCACTTACGCCCGCCACCGAAATAAAAAACAATGTCTGTCCATCTTTGAGAGTTTAAAATGTTCGTAGAACACTGAGAAAACATAATCTGTAAGCCAGAAGTCCGAGAAAATTAACACTTAAAAATAACAGATATGTCACAAAAAATGCAATTCGCAAAAACACACCTACATAAGCCAACCAAAAAGTGGGTGCACTTTTTATGGTCATTTGAATCAAAAATTGTTTTATATTGAGGGACAGTCCCTCGACAGTTTGTAAGACGTCCACAGAACACGGAATACATCTCCAGGTATAGTACCAAAACTGTCAAATAGGGAGGATCAAGCATAATGGCTTGGGCTTGTTTTTCATATTATGGAGTTAGGTCAATACATTGGCCCAGAACTACTATATACTCTGTCCAGTACATCAAAATACTGCCTAATGGAATGCCACTTAAATTCTAGCATGTCAATTATCCCGAAAACACCAGCCGACTTGCAAAATGGTGGTTTGAAGTCAATAATATCGATGTTATGGAACGGTTTGGGCAGACACCGCATCTCAATATAATCAAAAATTTTAAGTGTGATGACTAAAATGAGATCTCACTAGCAATACTGAAAGACAATAACGATATTTGACACATGGCCAAAAGTACCGCATGAAAGGTGCAAAATACTAGTTGACTCCAAGAAACGACGTTATGTAGCAATATTAAGCAATAAAGTCAGTACAACTAAGTGTTAAATTCAAGAAAATATCGTTATTTAAGTAATTATTCAAAAAAGTTTTCAATTAAAGTGAATTGAAACAAAATATTTTTAGTTTTTATTAGCGCTGCTAAATATTCCGCTCTCTCTGCTCTCTGAGAGTGAGGGTATATAAATCGATTTAACCGACTGGTACTTACTTGTTTTTATCTTCCCACGATATCATTTGTTTATCACTCTAACGCACATGCATAATTTGGCCGATCATTTTTCTCAGTATGGTGAAGAGTATCAGCCAGGAGGATCTCGACTGCAAAGTACTGTATAGATGAAAAATACCCAATAAATGTCGCCGAAGTATTTTTGGAAAATTGCAATGTTTAAAGGTAAATGACTGTGGTGAATGTTTATATGTTTTGTGCCATCTACATTCAAAATATGCACATAATGGTTTGTGGTTTGTGTCACTGATAACTCTCTGCATGACTACATGCCACACTTCCCTTAACATCACAACGCAAGTATACGAAGGCTAATGGCTACGAAAACCTCTATTTTTTCGTCTTCTGAATTTTTGTATAGTTTCAGCGAATAGTTAGTTATCTTAATTCATGGAAGGCTACGTTATGAAGTATTTTGGAGGCGGTCATTCATTTACATATATGAACAAATATTACACAGTGTAAAAATTGATTTTAGAGCGTTTGGTTTTGTGTAGGGATTCGTTGCACATATTTCAGAAGATTTGGACTTGCCGATATGATCCTTACCTTTTTTCCATTTTTTCTAGATTTTTTTTTTCACTGGTAGATAGAAGTTGGCAAATAGTTTTGCAATAAATCACAGCAGAAAACACAGAAAAATGAAATCTAGATTATTTGATTTAGCTTTATTTTAATTTTTATAGTCAATTATTCTTTTTATTATGTTACACTGCACCAAAACAAACTAAAACACTGGTGTCAACTTTCTTTCAGCAAAAAATCGACAAAAAAATCATTTCGTCGCTTTTTTGAACGCCTTTTTTGAAAACGCTAAATTGATACATTTAAAGCCGTTAGTCTGATTTTTTTTTGACATTAGGGCTGTTTTTCTGAAAGCCGGGACAACGTTAATAAAAATTTATTTTTTTGCTCATAATAAAAAATATTTTTTTCAACCCGCCAATTACATAATAAATATTTTTATCAAAAAATATATTTTTGGTTGACTTTTTTGGACTTAGCCTCGATAACCATAAATTTACTTATACTGGATAATTATCCAGGCTAAGTCCTATATTTTTAACATAAAATTTCATTTCAGACACTCATTGATATTGCTGTTGGTGAAAACTTTAAAATAGCCATATTATAGACTTTATAGGATATTCATATGCACGTGATTTGAAAAATTAACTCGGTAACACTGTTGTCACGTTATTTCCCATACATTTTTGCATCAAATATTGAGCTAAATTATCATAATAAATTAAAAATCATCTCAAACGCAGTATTGAAATTGATTTTCCAACATAGAACTTATACTTATGTACTTAATGTAATGACAATTCATAAGCGGAGTTCAAAGTAAAATATTTATCGTACAACTTAATAATAGATTATGACAAAAACTTAACATATGCATAGATTTACTAAATGATGCAATATTTTTACTGAAAAGTCAGTACAGAAGTAGAATCAGATACATAGTTTTACAACAAATCTTCATGTGTGAACAGCCGTAGTAAGCCCAATCGAACAGGCCTATAATTCGAATGTGTCTGATATTTGTAAATCGACCTTATGTCATTTCAGATAATATAATATAGCCCAGTCTGAAAAGGCTATATTATACTTCACACCTATACACATTTCCTATGCTTTGTTTTGGGGAAAAGAAAAAGTTGGAAAATGTAAGTGTGATAGTATCTGACTATTTCTTGACATAAGGGCTGTTTTACTTTAAGCCGGAATAACAAGCTGCGATAACAAAAACGTTAATAAAAATTTAATTTTTGGCTCAAAATTATAAAACATTATAAATATTTGTATCAAAACAAATTTAAAAAAATATATTGTATTGACTTTATTGACTTAGCCTTGATAACCATAAATTTCACTTACACTGGATAATTATCCAGGCTATGTTCAGAATTTTTAATACAAAATTATTTTTTCAAAATTTGTTTTCACACACACATTGATTTTGCTGTTGGCAACAATTTTAAAAAAGAATTTTTTATTTTGACTGAAATTTTATTTTTTTATTTAGGTTTTTGTTATCGCAGCTTATAGAAAAACAGCCCTATTATGAACTTTATGCTCACCTTTTTCTAATATGCTTTTATTCTTCACACCTATACACTTTCCCTATAGAATATCTACAGTGTTTTATTATAAAAAGCAAATAAAAAAAGCTGTCGTTTAATAGCTCCAACGACAACGACATGGCATGTTTGTGTTAAGTATTGCTCGGCTATCGAAGAAAGTCGATTTTCATCTTAACGATCAAAATCGATAACCAAAAAGAAAGACGATTACTTGCATAGATGGTTAAATATGTCAACTGTCAACATTGATAGAACAGTATTTACTTTTGAACCAAACAAACCTTGAGGAATTTTGAGAAAGACTTATTTGTAGCTTAATTCCAGATAAAAACCCATGAAGGGATAAAACCGGGCGTTTATTTTTGCATGCACACATGTAATTATCGGCATCATATAAGTTGATATAGCAGTAGTCTTTTTGCGACCTTTCGCCTTTCCAAAAATGGATGATCCTCTAAAGCCTAAAGCCGTTCCACTGGCGGCGGAGACAGTCTTATGGTTTGAGTTCCTCCTGGATCCAGAGTTAATAACAAAACATTTGAAAAAGTCTAATCCGGGTGGGTATGGTCAAGCTTTTTTAATTAAATCACCTAAACTTATTGTTTGTCCTGATTAGATCCCTCTGCTTTGGAATTGTTGACCCAGTTCATATCCATGACACCAGACAATGTAGTAGTCCAACAATTTGACTTGACTACTCCGGAGCCCACCGCCATACCCGGTGGAACCGTGCCGGCTCCACCAAATACGGAAAGTTTGCGTTTGACACGCAAACAGATTGCTTTGAAAGTGCTGGTTCTGAAGGTATCCACATGGCTGAAGTGGAACTTGGACCTTTTGGAGAAAAATCTATCCATACCAAAACAATTATTTTTACTACGGGATTTATGCACCATAAGTTTTGGCAAAAGTGTGTGTATACCGCTGACTAATGATTTTCAAGCTAAGATAAGTAAGTTCTTTCATAATCTTTGGGATTAAGCTGTTCTAACTACTATATTCACAATTACAGCTCCTGATGGCAATGAAAAAGCGGCCAAATTTGCCTTGACTTTCTATCACCGTTGGGTTTTGAGGCTACAGATATTAAAGGACATAGCTGTTAAAGCTGCTCGTCCCAGCATGGGGAACATGTAGGTATTCTAGCAAACTCCTTGCATTTTTACATATGTTTTCTTTTAGGTTTGTGCCTTTGGAACCAATGCATCAGTTTTTTGCCCCTGACATTTCACCCCAACCAAGCATTGAATACCTACAAGATCTGTGTAAGTCATCAGAATCATTTTATGTCTTTGCCTATGAAACCTTTACGCCACCGCATCCCAATGATGATCAGAATGTGCCACAACAATTCGACACCATGTTGCAAATATCTCCTGCGGAATTGAGAACACAGATCTATTACGATTTGGTTAATTTCTATCTGTATACAAAACAATATCAATTGGCTAGGGAAGCGGTCAATGAGTGTCGCCGTTACTTGAATTTAACCAAAGGCGAGTACGAAATGATTGGCAAGAAACCATCGCAGTTTGTGTTCTGTCATGTCAATGAAGACGAATTGGAGGGATATCTGTTGGCCTGTGGATTAAGTGCACATTCACAGACACTAACGGAACGTTTTAATATGGCACAGTTAACACAGTATAAGGTATGAGCAAGAAATAGAGGCCAAATGGAATGACAGCAAATTTTTTTCCTTGTCGTCCTAATTATTTAAGTATTAAGTGAGATCAGAGAGGGTAGTGATTCTTTAACATGTTTTTTTTCCAAGGATATACTCGAAATTCTCAAAATGGACAATCGTACCAGAGAGATACCATTGGTTAATAGGCGCATTGTGGAACTTGACATAGAGGGAGCTATATCACAAGGCATCCTCAAGGAATCCCGACAAATGGAAATGCTAGTATCCGCTCTTAATGTGGTACGCAGCATTTTCGAAGAGGGCAATATATTTGCCAGTGTGGATTATTTCGAAAAGTATGGACAAATGAACTGTTTCGCAGCTTTATCAGAAGTAATGATTTCCACAGAAACTTAATTTAATTATGCTTAAAAAAACTTAACTCTTTTTAGGGGATTATGGATATATTACCTCATTGTTCACTGAGTGAACGCAATACATTGAAACAATTCGTAATCGAAATCATTATAAAACATCAAAATAAGCAATGGATCCAAGAATCGCTGAGCTTGAATTTATTCTCACCTGCGGAACTGAAAGATTTAGAGCAACAAATACAAGAAGAAGACTTACCCCAGCCAGCATTGGCCTTGCTGCATGAATGGAAATTCACTTCGAAATTGTCACGTATTGAAATTGGTTCACTAGAGAGACAGCTAATATCCTGCACAAATGCCAATACCGTGAGAAAATTGCTAGTAAAGTTGGCGGCGACGAACCCTACCAAGCCTCTGTGGACAGTCAATCCCAGCTGGGAAATAGCTACGCCCATAAAGTCTGTACTGATGTCCATGCAACGAGGTTTTCTACAAGACTTTGCTTATGTTTTGCTGGGCAAAGCTCGCGAATTAACCGCTAAAGGGGTGTGTAGGATATGATTGATAATTTGGAAATTTCTGGTAATTTCTGTTTAATTTCAGGATTACATAGGTGCCGTTTCCATGCTCAGTGTTTTAAAATCTGAAACCCAAAGGCCGGAACTATCCAATACCTCTATTTTCTCCAAATTGGGAAAGTTGGTCAGTTGGGAAATTCTATTAATACAAATTACTCAGTGCCTGGACGAATGGAATCATAAAACCTTAGACCTGCAATCACTGGGAAATCGCTGCAAGCAATGCTTAACTTCCCTGCAAACTAATGACAATATTATACCGCGAATTGAAGTATGCATTTTTAAATATTTGCATTTCTCAACATTTTCTAAATCTCGTCATTTCCAGATAATAGAAAGCTGTGCTTTGATGTTGCTCAATCTTAATGACTGGAATGCCGTCATAATGTTAGACAAAAGACTGCCCCAGTTGGAGCTGGCAATAGCTTTTGGGGCCACATTTTTGGATATGGAAAAAATGAAGGGCCCCAAGAAGATATGTCGCGATGCCTGGGATTTGGTGCTGTCAATGTTTCTAAATACCTCAAAGAGAGGGGGTGGAGGTGCCGGGGGTTCCGGCTCTGGCGGCGGCAGCTCACGCAACTCACCTTGTTTGGCTGTCTCGACGGGATTGTATCCATTTCTAAAAAGAATACGCCACCAAATGTTGTTTAATTTGACAATTTCCATGTTGGGCAAAATTCATAATATCCTAAAGGATGATGCCAATCATGATTTGAACGGGGAATACATGCAATTGTGGCCTACGAGTATAAGCAAGTAAGTAAGGAAGGAACACGAATTGTAAAATAATTACATCCATTGTTGTTGGCATTCTAGTCCTATTGGCTATAGCATCAGGTCGGTGTGTGAAACTCTGCATTGGCTGTTAACCGAAGCCTTAAAATATTATCCTCAAACGATACCATGGCTTAAAATGAAGGGTGATCTGGAATTGGGTAAGCATCATTGGCCAAAAAAATAAGGCCGCAGCTTTGTTAGTTTGTTTTTGATATCGCCATGATGAATCAAATGTCTTTCCATAGCAATTGGTAACAATGAAGCAGCCATGCGATGTTATGTAAATGCTTTAGTCACCGGCACCGACTATTGCAATGTACCACTGCAGCGTAATGTGGCCGATGATTATATTATACGCAAAATGATACGATGCTCTTCTAATTTGGGTTGTCATATGCAAGCAACGATATTGTGCCAGGTCTATATATACTACATCTACCATTGCGAGTGGTTAAAAAGAAATTATCTTTTTAGTTTTTGGAAGAAATTGACTATGCCATTGTTTTCAAAAATCTTACGGAAAAATCATCCAATTTCACCGATGCTATGGATGCCTATTACAATTGTATATGGGACACTACATTGCTGGAGTTTATCATTAATCTGCATTCCAAAAAAGGAGAACATAGCCGTAAATTGGAAGCGGTAAGCGTTGTGCTACTATCGGATTTCGTTTAGTTTCATTTTTTATGTATATCTTTGCAGATATCTGTTATGGGGACTCTAGAACTGAATGCCAATAACAATGACGAAATCAAACGTGAAGCTGCCTCCATAAGAAAATCTCGTTTTTTGCGCGCACTGGCAAAGCAGTATTTACTTTAATACGATTATAATTTTTTATTCACAAGTATATAATGTAGATTGTAAACAAATTTCGAAAAGTAATATATAAGAGAAAAAACTCTTTTTTTTCAACTTATATCAAATGTTGTGATTATCGAGGACGTCTGCCGCGGTTGCCGCCACCAGCACCTGTAGCAGCCTTTGTTTTCTTCTGATTTGCATTCTTCTTGTCATCCACGGCTTTACGTTTGGGTGTACCGCCAGCAGAGGGCAATACTTTGAAGAAACTGTCTAAACGTCCCTGTGTTTGCGAATGTTTCGACTTTAGTATTTTCTTGGCTCCAGATCTGACACGATCTTCATTAAACTGACGATCGCCACATAAATATTTCACTAAACCTTCTTCATCGGGTTCAGTCCATTTCAGCTAAAAATAATTATAATTTAATACATTATACTGTCATGAAATAACTGCATGCTTGTTTACTTACATCCAAATTAATGGGATCTTCCACTTCGGGATTGACAAACAGTTCTCTGGCTATCTGATAGTTCCAGTCCTCGGGCACTGTATACTTTTGACGATCAATGTTCTCCAATATTGTTTCAATGTCTCGGTGTGTGTCAATTAGTTCCATAGCCCTTTTTGGGCCGATTCCTCGTATGCCCTCACAATAATCACATCCCAGCAGTATACACAGATCTATGAACTCTTTGCTAGTCAAGCCAATTCCATCTAATATTTTGCCATGATGAAATTCTTTAACCGGCATTTTTCGAGCCTCACTGAATGTTAAGTGACGCAGAAGAACCGAAGAACCAAACGTCAACGCATCCATATCCTCGGTGGCTGTCGCATAAACTTTTCCCGACTTCACCAAAGCTGCACATTGAGCCTCAGCTTCACAGGGAGCATCGACGTATGGAACTCCCATAAGTTTCAAAAGTTCCTTGGCTTCCCTGGCATGTTCCTTGGTTACCCGCACCAAACGTCTGTTGAATTTGTCCATGTCGGCTTCATTTCCTGCCTCAGTGGCGGCCTGCAAGGCTTTTTGTGCCTCCTCTCGTCTTTCGGCACGTTTCGCCAATTCCCCGGACTTTAAATCTGGCGGTTTTCCATCGAACACATACACGGGCTTTATGCCATTCTCCAATAGACGTATCGTCCTATAGAACATTCCCATTAAATGTGAAGTCGTTTCGCCATCTACTGATGTTAGTTGGGCGCCTTCCGCCCTAACAGCAATCAAAAATTGGTACAAACACATGGAAGCATCAATCGCGACTTTTCTTCCGAAGTAATTCTTAATTTCACTCTCCTTTATAGCTTGAGGACACACATCAGCAATTAACTTTGAAAGTCCTAGAATTCCCATATTGAATCTTGTTAAATGCAACAGAAAATCAATAAATTTTACTTTATACAACGAAACAAGAATATGAACTAATCGAGCGGGCAAATTTGCATCTCTCGCAAATGTTTGTGCAATATTCGATAATTTTAAAGCGATTATGTGTGAACAAAAAAAAAACGATTTTTGTAATGGAGCATTTTTCGACAATTGAAAATTGTTATAGCCTTGCCACACTGCATGCGAAATCTAGTTTAAATTACATAAGGTAGATTTGCAAATGCCATACAAATTAGACATTTGACAAATGTTAGATCTCATACAATTTTGATATTTGACAATCATTTCAAGCTAAATTTGCGATTTGTTTTCGGTGCCTATACGATTGTTTGCTCCCGAAATTTTAATAATTTATGAAAACAATCATTAAAATTTATTTAATATTTGTGATTTATTGTTTGTTTACATTTGGTTTGTCTAAACTATTATTTTTTCTTTCGAAATATGTATGGAATTAGCTAACGAAATTTTCGTGGGAGGTGCACATTAAAGTAGAAAAATATATAAGCTCGGTTGATAAATCGGCGCATTGCCGATTACCTACAATGTTTTCATAAATCGAGTCCCTCCGCCACAAGACTTCTCTAATTGCATCTTTTTTCGTAAACAACAAACTCAATAGTGTCGCATTGCCAAGTCCCCTAGTGTAAACAGGTATAAGTCGTTGTTTGTATTAAAAATAGACGGATATATGGATCTTTGACGCGGGTATTTAGGATGGACCCTAATACAACGTCGAGTTCGACACTGGCACTGCGTAAAGTTTTGAGTGAAATGCACATTACAATACGTACCGATTACAGTATCCATGTCCAAACTCAATGTCTGCGGCAGACCGCACAATGTGAACCGCCCTAACCGACAAAACGATTAATACAACTCTGTAGGCGAAGAGAGGTCAAAGAAAAGACCAGAAATTTTTTATTTTATTAGTTGAGACATAGCATGTCGTCGGACGGTGAAAAAGATAATTCCGTTGAAAATATGGTATGTAATTGAAAGAAAAATGCACAAGAAGTACAAATAAATAGTGGCCAATCTGTGGCAATAAAAATTTTGTGGAAAACTACAAAGATTGTTAAAAAATCGGCATAAAAAATTAGAGCGCGTCACATTCGCAGAAGGGATCCAGTAAAAATTTACACAACGTTTCGTTCGTTTTTATTTCTGCTGCTTTCTTTTTCATCTATTCCCTCATCTTTTTTGCCTCTCCTCTCTTTGACATGGCGTCGGTCCATTTTCCTCCGTGTTTTGTGTTTTTGTTCGTTCTTTTCTTTTTTTCTATTCATCATATAAATGCAGCATTCGTCGTGTTTGGTTGTGTGTGTATGTGCTTACTTACAATAAACGGCGCGGTATTAGGAGAATTGATTAAAATGGGAAAGAAAATAAAAAAGTGCGCCGTCAAAGTTGGTTGAATTCGCGAATAATTGAGATTTGCATGCGTGTCAGTGTTGCCAAGTGTTTATTTTGTGTACAGTTGATTTTAAAATCAAAGTTATATATTTGCACACACATTGTTGATTCCCAATATGAATTTCGGCGAAAAAGAAGACTAATAAAAACAAAATAAGCGGTGTCGCAGTGTCGAGCGAGGCAGTGTTGCATTTGTTTTTCTGTTGATAAAAATAGAACCGTGAAGATTTTGGGAGGGAAGTTCGCTCGCTCGCTCCACTACTATAAATTGCTACTTATTTTTGCATGGATATCCATGCGTTCGTTCGGCAACGACAAACATTTTTGAAAATAATGTAAACGTTTTTTCATGTTTTTTGTTTTTTGCAGGACAAAGAAAATAAAGGCGAGGAAACAACAAAAGCCATGGAAGCTGCAGCAGATGATAAACCTATTGAGAACGATAAGAAGTCAAACGAGGAAGGTGCCGATAAATCGGCCACCGAAACAACAGCGGCTGATGAAAAAAGTAAAAATGACACTGGTGCACAAAACAATGATGAAACCGATAAGAAACCGAAAGATGAGGAAGAAGATGAAGAAGGTAAGTGGTATTGTATTCATCGCACCTTGTTGTGTTATGTTGTACTCTACGAATTGTATTAAAGCTTATGTGGTATGACTGATGGGCGCGCTTGCGCTTCTAAATGTTGCTGGAAGTTAGTATTCTTGAAAATTCCTATTGGAATTACTATTCGCATTAGATTAATTTCATCTCAATGTGGCGATATGTAATTAGATGTTCGGATTCTAATTAGATTTATGCCAAGGGTTAAACTTAGCACTGGCTCCAATTATTTCTTCGAATCCTTGGCACTATTTACATTTGTAAATACTTATATTTATTTTCGTATATTTTGTATGAAAAAGTTGCCGAAATTTTTGTTTTTTTTTACTTCTGATACTCTTAGAGATTCTTGTATGCGTTCGCGCGTTTTTTAAATATTTTTCAACTTTGGAAACAATTTCGAAAAAAATGATAAAAAATTAATGCTGATGTTTGTAAAATAATATTACATGAAAAGAAAAAGTTGAAAAGTTAAAGTCTTCTTCGGTTAAAGAGCTTCTATATACTTATATATATACTTCTATAAAAAAACGACACAGTGGTACTGAATCAAGCTGCATCGGCCAAAATTCAATAACTTTTGTTCTAGTAAACATTTTTTGAATTCTGTAAAAAATTCATATCCTATAGCAAGAACCCAAGAATTATTTTGAGATATTAACTTTTTATTTCGGGAAATCGGATACATTTTAGAAATTAGCCTGAAATATCTACTTTTCGATTTTTTATAATGTGCAGAAAAAAAATTTTTTTCTTACTAAGATTTTCACGTTTTTTAGATTTTGAAAATTAAAAAACTTAATTTCTTTTTTCGACTTTGTCGAACTGTTTCTCGTACATTCTATGAGATTATGCACACAAATTTGTTATTAGAATTCTTTCTTAGCTTTATTATGGTGCGAAAACTGTGTTTGTGCCAAGTAAAGTTTGCTTGTTAAAAATATTTGGAAACAAAAACACCCTTTTAAATAAATGTATGACCATAAAACTTTAAAAAGTGCCAAAATCAAGATTGCAACAAGAAGGGAAATTTTATTCGCGGTGGGAGTGATTGAATTTTGGCCGGTCGATTTTGATTCTTTGATAATTTTTTCTGTTACATACTTACCACTTATCTATACAATTGGATGGTTGATGCTTATTCTCCCATATTATATTGAGTATATTCAATTTGTGTTGCAAAAAGTGGCACAAAACTAATTGTGTGTTTAACAAACTGTCCAGCCTTCTAATATAAGAATTTACTTCATCATTTACAATCTACGAGGTAGTTTTTTCCTTGGATTAGTAGTATAAGTGTGGTAAATACTCAATATAGGTGACTATGCAGTTTTCTCCTTACTTAATGTGATAATTTAAAAGTTGGTGTAGTTATACTTATAGAATCCGTCCGTATTATTATATTTTTTAGTTTTTTGTGTGCATTTATTATTATTAGAGCCCGAAGTGACCACCTAATGAAGCTTAATAGGAAGAGATCGAAGAAAACACTTCATATCTCCTCATTTGTGAATACTTTGAGGTTTTTTACAGTCCTTTGAATTTTTCTAGGATGTACAATCATAAAACAATCTATTCCAAGCTATTCGGCCAGCATCTGGCATTCACTTCCGAATTTTTAACCACTTATTTTATATTAAAGCTGGCCAAGAAAGCTAAGTAGGTGAGATTACTTAGTTTTCTTGGTTGATCACTTTGGGTTTTATTTGCAATAGTATCCGTGTTTTGAAATACATTTTGAACTTTTGATTTACATAACTTCACTTCCGCGGTTTACAAATCATTAACAAAAAAATAACAAAGTCTAAAACGAAGCGCAAAAATAGAAATTAAAAATAAGGTTACTTTTCCACTACTATTATCAATTATAAACAAAATGTTGCATAATCTCCATGCAATCTCCAAGAAAACTACATCATTATATTTCTTCATAATGCGCTTCTGAACTCGTCAGGGAGCCGAAAATAGGTTCGTATGTTGACTTTTGCCAGCCACTGTATGTTGATAGTTTCGTTTCGAAAACAAATGATCAAATAAAAATATCAATTTTTTATTTTGTTTGTTTATTCGTCAACAAACTAGTTTCGACAACAAACATCCCGTGCTTACACAAATAGATTAACAGAAAACAAAATGTATACAAATAACGGCAACCCTATCGAAAAGAGTAAGAGTGTGAGAGAGAGGGAGTAACTACATGGAGAAGATCGATCATAACATCACACCATTTATGCATGTTGCCGGCAATGGCATGTGTTGGTCGAACCGGCTAAACGCTTGTCTTGTGTGCACGTACCGCGGAAACTTTTCTGTGTACGTTGGTTCGAATCTCACCGCGAGCCTCTGAGTTTTTCTTCTTTACTATAAATACTACGTATATGTGTATCACAAATCTCTACGCCACCTTGGTTATTTGTTCATGCTTAACCTTTAATATGTTGGGTTAAGTTCAGTAAGATCCAAGGCATATCAAAACTTCATTATTTCATAGTTTATCTCGTGTCCATAATATGACACTGTTAGACTTCCCAAGGATGAAGACAATTTTTTTATTTTAAAATCTTAAAAACCCACTGCAAACGGTTAGGCTGTTTTCCATAATATGACACTGTTAGACTTCCCAAGGATGAAGACAATTTTTTATTCTAAAATCTTAAACACCCACTGCAAACGGTTGTTCTTCTTAGACTGTTTTAAACATAAATATTAGTTTAAAAAATACTTTTTAAAGACATTCAGTTTTTAATAAAATACAGACGTTAAAAAATATTAGAATATTAAAATTATCTTAATACTTTTTAATTGTAACATTTTTATTTTGAAATGTTAAAAAGCCACTGTGAGGGTTAGGCGTTTTAAACATAATAATTAGTCTAAAAAAATACTTTTTAAAGACATTCAGTTTTTAATAAAATACAGAAGTTAAGAAATTTTTTAAGATTTTTTTTTAAAAAATAAAGTAGTAAAAATATTAGAAAGTAAATGAACAAAAAATATAATAATAACCAGGAAAAGATAATTATAATTATTTTTTAGGAAATTTAATCTACGTATTATGTTATTTTTTATTAAAAATACGAAATAAAAATATATGTATAGAAAAAAATTAAGGAAAATACTCTTATTAGAAATACATATCTTACGAATTTATTTTTTTAATTAAAACATTTTCATTTTAAAATGTTAGAAAATGAACGAACAAAAAAATAAATAATTAGTAGGAAAACATTTACTTTTTCAGTGAAATTTAAATTTCATTAAAAATTACATTTTTAAAATACGAGTTCAAACATAAATGTTCTGATACATTAGAGATTAAGAAAAAAAAACTTTTATTAAAAATAATAATTTTTAATATATTTTTTATTCTTTTAAATTCTATTAAGATGTATTTTTTATAGCAAATAAAGTCGCATTTCTCGATTTTCAAAAAATAAGAAAATTTTTTTCAGTGAAATTTAAATCTCATTAAAAATTACATTTTTAAAATACTAATTAAAAAATAGAAGTATTAGAAAAAATTAATAAAAATCTTACGAATTTTAATTTTTAATATATTTTTTCTTCTTTTAAAATTCTATTAAGATGTTCTTTTTATTGCCTTGAAATACAAAAGTATAAAGCAAATAAAGTTGCATTTCTCGATTTTCAAAATCGAAAATAAAGTATTTTATCATATGGTAATTTGAAAAAAAAAAACTATATACAATTCCTAATTTCAAGCAAATTTAATTTAAAAATAAAAAATATTTTTTTAAAATTTGTTCTTATTTATTTTTTTAATTATTTTATAAACAAAAAATATACCTTCGACTTTTGAAAAATAATTTTTATTAATAGTTAATAGTGTCACAATGACGCTGCATAAGTTTCATGTTTGTGTTCCTTCTAAAACAATTATAAACTTTGAATATTTTAGTTTTTCGTTTGTATTTTTTGGTCTGTAATTAATTTTTTCGTAATTGTATTTCGTAATGTAATTTTTAATTTCGACAGCAATCACGTTTATAATTGTTTTAGAGTCAGTACTAGGAACACCATCATGGAATTTATGGAGCGCACACTATTAGCTATTAATAAAATTTATTTTGCAAAAATCTAAGGTATAATTTTCTGTTTAAAAAATAAATAAGAAAAATATTAAAATTAAGATTTGACATTTTTCTTAAAAATTAAAGAAAATTTGCTTGAAATTAAAAAAATACATATATTTTTATCTCATACCACAAAAAAAAACTTTATTTTCGATCCACCCTAGTTTCTACAATTTTAATTTTTTTGAAAATCGGGAAATGTAGCTTTATTCGCCATATAGAAAAGTACATATTTGGAAAATTTCATCAAAATCGAAGAAGGGACAACATTTTTGTCATCACTTCACATCAAATAAATCTATGGCCAATTATTTATTTATATGAGTTAATAAATTTCATTTAAAAAATACTTTTTACTACTTATGAAATACTATAATTTTGGTTCATGCTTCAATAACCGTTACAAACCCCTCTATAGTTCTTAATTTTTTTTCTTAAAACATTTTTTCGTCTCAGACAGGTAATGTATCGTATACATACAATTACTGTGTTCTGCCTGTCGGAACATCATTTGATTGCCAAGGTCCACCAAACTATCAAAAGACCAAGGGCCCCAACAATTTTCATTTCAAGTATTTAAAAATCAAATTAATTTATTTCAGAAAAATCTGGTGATGTAGCCGAATCTAAGAAGATTTCAAATGATAAAGAAGAATCATCATCTACCGATGATAAAAAATCAAATGATGTCAAGAAAGATAAAGATGACGATGGTGAAAAGAATGGCAGTGCAGAAAAGAAAGACGCGGTAGACAAGGAGGCAAAAGATGAAAAGGACGACGACGGCAATGAAGAAATAGCGGAGGATGATGAAAATGTGGTGGCTTTAGCTGAAATTGATAAAATTAATGAAAATATTAATAAAACTAGAGTGGATGGTCTACAAACACTGCATGCGGTAATTGATTGTTGCTGCTCCTCGCCACATATAAAATTTTACATTGATATTGATGATTTGTTTTTTTCTTTTTCTAGATTTGTTTCGGCTCCCAAGGAAAAAACAATGTGGTCAAAAAGAATTTACGCTCATTTGCCGGCTTTGAATTTGAAAAGGATTCTGGTGACTACAAAAAGAAATTCGATTCGATTAAAAAAGTTGAATTAAAAGCATTGAAAAGTATTTGCGATATATTGTCGCTAGAACGCAAAGGTATGTTACGATCCTACCTATTTTAAACAGATGTGATTGCTAACGTTTTTTTTTTAAATTCTAGGCTCTAAAGATGATATTGCAAATCGTGTATTGAAATTTCTAATGGAACCTGATGAATCGCTGTGTGTCGAACCCGCTGCCGAGGATGAAGAGCCCGAAGAGGATGACGATGGCGCCGAAGAAGAAGAGCCAGAGCCCAGCGAAGACGAGAAACGTAAGAGCAAATCAAGCGGCAGATCCGGTGGAGGTCGTTCGACCTCAGGACGTCCTCGCAGAGCAACCGTGGGTAAAAGTAAGTCGGAGATTTTCTACCCTCAAACGAATATATAATATTTTCTCTTGCTTTTCCTTTAAGAAACATCTGCCTATGTAGATTTCTCCAGCTCGGAGGAGGAAACAGCCCGTAAAGTTATACCAACTAAACGAAGACGAAACGACGATTCAGAATCCGGTTCTGATGTGAGTTCATTTGTAAGCTTAGCAGCTAGCTAAAAGACAAGCGCTAATTTATATTTCACATTTTTTAAATCTAGTATAATCCTTCGGGCAATTCGGATTCGGATGGTGGTAAACGTAAAGCTGCCGCTGCTGCACGGGGTGCCCGTGGTAGACCCGCTCGCAAATCGCGCCGAAGAAATTCGGACTCCGAGGAGGAATCTGAAGTTTCAGAAGCCGAAAGTGATGTATGTTAATATACACTTGAAAACGACAATTCATATTCATTCATATCAATTATTTATTTTTTTATATAGGTACCCAAACGTAAACGCGCCTCAACTGGCGCCGGAAAACGTGGCCGCCCAGCTGCCGCTCCAGCTGCTCGTGGACGAGGTCGTACCAGTGGTGCTAACAAACCTAAACCCAAACGTAAAGATTCGGAAAGTGAAGAGGAAGAGGTGTCTGAAGACGAAGAAGAGGAGGAAATGTCTGAAATTGCAAGTGAACAAAGTGTGGTAAGTTCGAATCATGTTACGACATTACTCTCCAATATGACAACATTTTTTTTTCTACATTTTTAGGAGGAAGATAAATCGAAGAAGAACAAAAAGCCCGTAACTACTCCTGCGAAAAATACTAAAGCCAATAACAAAACTCCTCCTAAATGTAAGTAGGGAATTTGAGACAAAAAAATTGTAAATCATTTTAATTTTTAATTCACTTTAAATTTTAGCGTCAGGTCGTCCTAAAAAATCCAAGAAGGAATCCTCCGAAGATGATAAGGATGAAAGTGACGAGGATGAGCCTCTGAATAAAAAGGGCAAAGCTTCATTCCCCACGGTAAGTGAGATTTTAGGTGATGTTCGTTCGGTATACTTATTAGGGCTTACTTAAGGGCTTCGCCTTAAAAAATAAATGCCTCGCCCGGAATTTGAACATGGGAGGGACTCTTTTAATAATAGTGGACTTTCCAGAGGAACTCCCACCCGTTTGCTGTCGATTGGACAGCCGGTCGTACTACACGCTACAGATACACTACAGATTAAATTCGTTCTTTGCTCGGGCAACTCGTTTCAGGATTCGACTTCCAGCAAATGTATTTCCCGCCAGCCAGTCGTACTACTGATTAAATTCGTGGGACTCATGGGACTCTTTCCATGATAGTCGACTTTCCAGAGGAACTCGCACCCGTTTGTTGTCGATTGGACAGCCGGTCGTACTACACAATACAGATTAAATTCGTTCTTTGCTCGTGCAACTCGTTTCAGGATTCGACATCCAGCAAATGTATTTCCCGCCAGTCGGTCGTACTACTGATTAAATTCGTTCTTTGCTCGGGCAACTCATTTGAGGATTCGCCTTCCAGTTAATGTATTACTTACACCCTCTTTTCTTAAATTTCCCTTCCTTAACTAGGGGATATTCCCTGAGAGTAGGTTCATAAAAGTCGATAACAAGTTTTTATTTCTTTACGTTTAGGAAACGAAAAAAATTAATTTAAACACTCCCACTACGGATGGAACGCATGACCTCTTACCTCTTTTTAGTCAGGTGGTGTAGAAGGAAAATGACTAGAGGGGAAACAACTTTCCACGCTAACCCAACGCGAAATGGGAAAATAATTTAAAAAAAGAAAGCTACTGCGAAACTTCGTTGTTATTCTTTATTACTTTGTGCTTTACTTTATTATCTCAGATCGTTCGTTTAACTAAACAATAGTGTCTTTTGTCGCGTCAGGAAACTACGAAGGGAGTTCTCTAACAAGTTTTTATTTTTGTCCGTTTAAAAAGCATTAAAAATCCTTTAAACATAGGTTCGCTCCCATTGGGGCTCGAACCTTCGACCTCGTATTTTAAACAAAACGGCTACAGGCTACACAAATCCAACGCGAGAAGTGAGCAGAATTTTGAAAAAAAAAAAGACTGTCTTGCCTGCCTTGTCGATGTTATATACTACTACAACAACAACATGTTATAGACTATTGTATTTTATTAATTCTGCTATTTTACCTTACAGGATGAACAAATTCGTGCTTATGTTAAAGAAATTTTAGATAAGGCCAATCTCGAAGAGATTACCATGAAAACTGTGTGCAAACAAGTCTACGCTAAATATCCAGATTTTGATTTAACCGATAAGAAGGACTTCATCAAAGCCACAGTCAAAGCGGTAACTATTATATTTGGAAATTTTCACATTGTTTGTTTTTATCAATCCCCCTTTTTCAATTTTAGTTGATTGCTGCTTAAAATTTAATATAAAAACACACGGACGGATCCTTTGTTTTTTTTTTAGTTTTTATCCTACAACCATATTATGTGTACATCTTCGTTAAACAAAAAAAAGAGGGCATTTTTTTGGAAATAGATCTACAAAGTCTCTCTTTCTCTTTAATACACACACTTAGGTTAGTTAAACCTTTAACATAATATGACGATGACCCCAAAACAACAACAACACAAATTCTTATGAGTTCTTTACATTTCTGATTGAGTCTAAAAAAATTTTAACTTTATTATAAACTTCTACAATATTTTTACATTTATGAAAATGTATATTACAAGAATATTATACAAACAAGATCATTCTATAAAATACATACATATATAAAGTAAAATGAAATATCTCCTCTAGTTTTCCTTTTACTTACTATAAAAAAAATAGCGTCAGTACAAACAAAATCAAAATAAAAAAATATTTGCAAGAAATGGAGGAGGAGTGCGTGCGAGTGGTCGTGTGCCAGTAAAGTTGCAGACGCATAAACAGACCCGAAACTAAATTTATATTCTAAGCATTTCAAAGTGCTGTGCTTAAACATCCTTGTTAGAATTTTTGGTTGGTTTGGTTTCATTCTGAATTCATATTGTTTAATTTTTTCGTAGATCTCTTAATTTGCACTTTATTTTCTTATGGATAGAAATACATATTTCGTTGTTCAACATTTTTTGTAATTTAATTTGTAAAGACCTAAAATCAAGGTAAATATGACAGGTTTCTCATTTGAAGAAATTGCGAAATTACTCCAATTCATCCTTAATGTTTGTATATCGGAAAGAATTTCAAAAATAAATACTACTACACACACAACAAATACTTATAATGAAACAAAAGTCTACAACACATTTAATAGCAACCAACAACAACAGCCAATACGAATAGTGAACCCAATAAATAAATATAGATTCCTGCATCATCACCCCCTGAAAACATTTACATATGAATATGCCCCCCCCCTCTCACTATCAATCAATAATTTACACATTGTGAATGATGAATTTAAATGTAATGTCAACAAAACAGTATAATTAATAACACAAATAAATAAGACAGACAGACAAACACACAAAAGAATATTCTCATTGTAAATTATGTTTTATTCGATGTTCTTTAAATAAACACTGTAAAAATATTATTGGTGGTCGTGTTTTATTTGTATCGTGAACGCGATTGGTGGATACAACGGCAATAGGAAGGATAATAATAAAAAATACTAAGAACATGAGCTGGAAGGTCTTCCGAAATTTTCGAAAATATTTGTAGGTGAGAACTACCATTTACACGAAAGAAAAATGGCAAAATTGACGTGAAAGTCATCACACCAATTTCGTGATATTCGCCCAAAAGCGAAAGCCATCATATACACCCGTATGCCTTCCACTATGTTTTGAAACCTCCGATTTTTTTCGTATTTTCTAATTTCAGATTCGGTTTCAAAATATAAATTGTATGGTTCTAATTCATTTGTGCGATCTAATAATAATTCGATTTCAAAAGAAAATTTAAAAATCATTTGTTTGAAACCACTGTGGAAAGTGATGAAAGCATTGCCTCTGGAGTTTGAACTCACAAGTGTTGTTTGGTACTCGAAGATGTTACCATCTAGTCTGCCATAAACTAAAAATTCAGAGTGACAAACGAAAAATAACCTGAAAACAAGACACCTTCGGCGCAACTAAAGATAAAGGAAGCAGATTGAGTGATTTCATGTTGGCTCTTTTCTTACATTTTGATGACATCCGGCGAATAAAATTACATTTCGAAAAATAAGAAATTGCAAACACTAGGGTGGAACGAAAATAACGTATTTTTGTCATGAGGTAATGAGTATGAGATAGAAATATATATATTTTTTTTAATTTCAAGCAAATTTCTTCTAGTCTTACTGAAAATATTCTATTCTTAAAAAATATATTTTTTGATTTTTTCTTTATTTTATAAACAAAAAATATATCTTAGATTTTTGTAAAATAAATTTTATTAATAGCACGCTCCGCTCCATAAGTTTCAAAATGGTATTCCTTATAATAAATCAAAGTATTTCATACCACCAACAATTTATTTCAAAATACCATATTACAAAAATACTTTATTTTCGATCCACCCTAGTGTTTACAATTTATTTTTTTTTAATCGGGAAATGTAGCTTTATTCTCCATATAGAAAAGTACAAATTTGGAAAATTTCATCAAAATGCCAGAGAAGAGACAAATTTTGTGATTGTTTCACGTAAAATAGACTCGCGCGCACCAAAACTTTCTTTTTTGGTGTGTGCTGGGATGTACGTCTAATTTCTGGTGCTGAGAGGAGAGTATGATATCTAAGGTCCCTGGTCCTGGTCGATCTGACTACATTTTTGGATAGAGGAAAATTTACTTAACGAATTATCGGACGTTAAAGTTTGAAAAAAAAAATCGATTTTTTTCGTTCCAATGGGCTCAAAATCGATATTATGTTATAGATAACTGTTTTAGTAATCGACAACTTTCATATTGTTCTTGATCGTTATTCGATATAAATTTTGTGTAGTTTTATTTAAAAAAATGTATTTTTATTATGTATTATTTTCGATTGTTCTATTAAAAAATGACCATCTTCTTCAGAAACATATTTTTCGGCTTTTTATTATATATCTCGATAACTACGCCAGTTATCGAAAAAAATGCTTTTATTTATAAAAATCTAATTTTTCGATAACTCGAAAGTTATCGAAACATTTTCCGATTTTTTCATTCAAATGAAACGACATGAAAAAAGGTCCATAAAAATAAAAAAATTGGCCATCTTCTTCAGAAACATATTTTTTCGGGTTTTTATTATATATCTCGATAACTACGCCAGTTATCGAAAAAATGCTTTATATAAAAATCTAATTTTTCGATAACTCGAAAGTTATCGAAACATTTTCCGATTTTTTCATTCAAATGAAACGACATGAAAAAACGTCCATAAAAATAAAAAAATTGGCCATCTTCTTCAGAAACATATTTTTTCGGGTTTTTATTATATATCTCGATAACTACGCCAGTTATCGAAAAAATGCTTTATATAAAAATCTAATTTTTCGATAACTCGAAAGTTATCGAAACATTTTCCGATTTTTTCATTCAAATGAAACGACATGAAAAAACGTCCATAAAAATAAAAAAATTGGCCATCTTCTTCAGAAACATATTTTTTCGGGTTTTTATTATATATCTCGATAACTACGCCAGTTATTGAAAAAATGTTTTTATTTATAAAAATCTAATTTTTGGATAACTCGAAAGTTATCGAAACATTTTCCGATTTTTTCATTCAAATGAAACGACATGAAAAACGTCCATATATATAAGTGGAAAATCATAAAAAACATAAATTGGACAAAAAAATTAACAAAAAGGAAAATGAAATTACACTAAAAAATAAATGAAAAATCATCCAAAACTAAAAAAAATCGCCCAAAATCTTTAAGAAATTAATTATAATAATTATATCATAATGAAAAATCTATACAAAAATTTAATTTTGTATTCGATTTTTTTTTCAAATTTTAACAACTAACTTGGTAACTAAGCGACATATCGCTTATGACATAAACATCTTATTTTGAAGTCCTCTTGTCGTAGTGCCTCGTACATCATAATCTTGGCGGCTTTATTTTTAGATGCTTTGACAACAAATGACGAGAAAGGATGTTGATAACAGTTGGTTTTCCTTTATTTATAGTTCATTTCCAGAAGATGATCCTAAATGAGGAATATATAAAATCATACTGACCTCGAGGCTTGGCTAATTAACAACCAAAATGTACTACAAATTTAAGCGCTTTCGAAATGGGAAGTTCTTCTAAAAGGCCAGTTTAGACTAGCCAAAAAGTCGTTAGATCTGTCAAAAAGTGTCTGGGTGAAGGAAAAAACTCCGTGTGAAAGGAATCAAATGTAAATTTTTACACAGTTTGACTTTTTTAAATATTCGAAACTTTACGCGATCAGAGGTGTATTTTATAGGGAAACTAAAGGATAGTTCAAAGGCATCATTATTTCGTCTTAATTTTTTCGATTGTTTTATTTTGATCTGTAATCAATATTTGATTTGTTTTTTTTTGTAAATTTGCATTCTATAAAATATAGATGCAAAATGCAAATCAAAGATTGTTCCTTCTCTTATATGCTCAATATTATCTTGTAATTTTTAATGTTTATTTTTTTTTTGCACAAATGTGTATTGCACATAACTAATTGACATTTGTGATTGTGCTTGAAATGTGCATTGTCAACAGAATAATCTTTCATTTCAATGTGATATGAATTGTTGTTTACGTTTTATTTATGTGGTATGTCTGTAAAAGATTTTGCATTCAATTTTTGGAAGTGAGAGAATTCCATGAGATTTCTCTCAGCAAATTGTTTTGCTTGCGGGATAGCCCAACCGGCCCTTTATCACGAGCAAAGAACAAACAAGTCAAAAGGGGTGTTTACACATGATTATTTAACGTACAAATCTGACGAAAGGTCTCTAACGGTAAATTATCAACGGAAAAATTACTTTTTCTTTTTAAAATTGTCGCCAACAGCAAAATATAATTTTATTTTAAAAATTTTGGCCTTAGCCTATATTGTAGTTGGCGTCAATATGAAAAAAATATTTGTTTATTTTGAGTAAAAAATTAACTTTTTAATAACGTTTTTGTTATCGCAGCTTGAAGAAAATAGCCTTAACATTAATTAAAACCAAATAATTTTTTTTTATAAATCGATTAGGATTAAAAATTTAAAAGGGACATGGTGCTTGCCCGGCCCACATGCATAACTACATTAAAATTATTAGTCCCCATAAATGTACTTGGGAATAGTACGCAAATTTGCACAAAGAATTTTTATAATTTTCTTAGTGTGGTACTGAACTTCGATATAATAGATACGACACAGCCATGATGGCGTATGTAAGATTCGGACCGACCGAAATTTCTCAAATGAAATAATCTAGAAAAACAAAATTATTTGACAAACTGTACATTAAACTAGGGATTTAATCACAGCATGCGTTATGGAGAAATTTTCGAACGAATGTGTTTGCTTATTGTAAAAAAGTTATTCAAAACCTTAGTTCTAGTATACATTATGCCAACATCCTTGCGTGTGGGGGTTGCAGTCCTTGGCCGGATTCTGTTAGGGATACAGATCGTATCGGTGCATAGAACCGACTGCTGGGGATAGTTGTTTTTGGTGGAACTTTTTTTAGAATTTATTTACAAATACCCCCAAAAATTTTCGTTCCGCGAAGCTAGAACATCATGTTTTTCATAAAAATGTCAGGGGTGTATCCACCAAATGAAAGGTATGGCAAAATAAACTAAGTGATACTGCATCCATTTGCGAACTATTATCGCTCTATTTACGAAGGTAAAAAAATATAGCCGACTTATCTTGGGGCATTCATAAAACAAACCAAGCTTTCACTGTAGGTGCGAAAAAAATAAGATGAATACATAGACGTGTTGACCTATGAAATCGAAAATTATAAAAAGGAACGAGGCTATTAATTATATTTTGTAATAAATCAAACTAGTAGTCTAACTAAAACCTAACTTATTTTGAAACAAAAAGACGCATCCACATTTGTCTATAGAAAATCATCAATATTTTATTTAATTATACATCACATAGTTAAACTGATCATCTGGCTTTTCAGAAAAGAATTTAAATAAAAAGTAAAATTAAACACAAATACATATTTCAGGACATTTGTAATTAATAAATAAGAAAATGCATATTTAAGTTGTAAATAAGAAAAAGTAATTCCTGCAAATAGAATTGGAATATACAACAGGTGGTAGGTAGGTATGTATGACGTCACAGGATCTATGTATGTATGTACACATTTGTATGTAAATTTGAAATATGATTGATTTGAAAGTTTAAAATAAGAAAGAAGTAGAAAAAAACAACAATTGCCAAAAATGTCATGTGATTGCGAGTTTAGACGAAAATAATGCAGTAAAAATTACTTACCAAATTGTATACTTACTTTGTAGAATTGTTTTGTTTCCCGCAACATACATACAATACAGATAAGATTGCCCAATATATACCTAACTAATCTCACAGTAGTAAAACAAAATCTCTGATAAATCCTTTAAAATGCATACTAAATAATGCAGGTTAAGCGCTGCCTGCAGTCCTAAATCTAATCTATGTTGGGACTGGCTTTAAGTTCATTTCATATAACTGAAAAGGCAAAAGGGTAATATCGCTTTTCACAATTTTACGAAATCTTAATAATATGAAAATCACTGAATGGGAATTCAGAAGAATATGTGGATATGTATTTCAATCAATAACTCAATTTTGAATTTTTGTGATGTTCCATCCTTTGGTATGTTCAGGTGACTATACATCGATCGATCGAAGTCCTTTCTAGATACAATTTTCATTTTGAAATGTTCTCCCGCTAGTACAGAGAACACCAAGGATTGTAAACTCCTCCTCCTCCTATCAATATTTATACCGAATAAAGTGATTGCTATTTTTTTGAAGAAAATCTTTGTATAAATTAAATTTTTCAAAGAAAATTATAAAACCAAATTTTTGTTCAGATTTGGTTATAGTTGTTTTAAAATAAATTGGAATATTCAATACTTTCCCTCACCCTCTTATAATAGTAATGTAATGAGGAAACCAATCTATTATATAAGTTAACTAAGACAAGGCGGCAGGTTTTAGTGCCAACAAATGCAACTTGTGAAACGGAACAGAGATTTTCTTTAGGTTTTTCGATTTAAATGAAATTTTGCAAATCTTTACTTCTGAATGAAGGAAAGAGAACTAACTGCATTTACCGATTTTCAAAAAATATGGAATTGTAGAAAAAATCATCAATTTTGTTATAAAGTAAAAAATTCGCAACTTTTTTCCGATTGGAGATAAAAATATAATTTTTAGATGAATTTAAAGCAAATTACTTCTAGCTTAATATAAAATGATCAAAACTTAAAAAATAACTTTTTATTTTGTTTTTCTTAAGTCCCGTAATTTTTTAATAATCAAAAAATACATTCGATTTTTTATTGACAGGTTAAGAAATAAAAAAAAATAATAATAAGCGTTATTTTCATTCCAGCAAAGACTTTAAGACACAAATCGGTGCAGAAATGTGTAAATTGTAAAAAAATGCTTTAAAAATCTGAGTAGTTCACAAATGGATATTAATAAAGCTGAAATTTTTTGGGACAACGCATTAAACAAACCAAGTATCGTAAAATGCAATTCTATTTCCCTTATTTAGAAGTACAAATTTTCAAAATTCCATTCCATTAAAATTCGAGAACCTAAGGAAAATCTTTGTTCCGTTTCCAATGGAATTAGTCTATATTATTTTCACCATATTGTATGTCTGAAATCAACTCCAAACACTTTTTGAAAATTAAATTATTAAAATAAATTTCAGACGTTAAAACCCGCCCTTAACCCCCCACATTCTTTATAAATACAATATACAAACATATTAGGATTAAAGGTAAATTTTACAAATGTGAAAAAGTCCAAAGTCGCAATCATATGAAACACTTTTGAAATTGTCGCAAAGGATATACAAAAAATATAAAAAATATTACTTCATTGTAAAGAGCCACCCACTCAAAAACTAAAGGGACGCGCGCACCGACACATCTCCCCATCATCTTCTGTCTGTCACATAATGTGGACCACCATCATCATTCATTTTCTTAGGACGACTGTGGAAATTTTAAGATAAAATTTGACATTGGAAAACAACATTTTATATATAAATTATGTTTTGTAGTAAATTTTATATATATAAATATGTGGAAATTTATATAGTGAAATATAAAATAGCGTTTCATATAAAGGCTGTTTCGTCGAAAGCAGTTCTTAAACAAATTGTTTCAATACTGTGTATACAATCTATACATACCCTAAAAGGTATTTTCGTAGTTCGGGGGGCGGGGGGGAGTGTGGTGTTCGGTCGTCTAAGAAACCTTATTACTGAGCGCACTGTAAGAAAAAAGTAAGTGTACAATAAAACACAACAAAATATTTCATATTTTGTTTTTGGCAAATACGAAATATTAAAATTTTTATATATTGACTATCATTCATATTTTTGTTTTATTCTATGGTTAAAAATGTTTTAATAAATGTAAGCAATATATTCATTGTTTTTCTTTGCTTTTTTATAATTCATTATGATTTTATACCAAATTTTATGGGGAAAAAATGTTGCAACATTTTTTCTTAATAAAAACTTAGCCTTATAACTACTAGAATAATCTTCTATTGAGATGGTTTGTTTTTTTAGTAATTAATGTTATTGTTTGTAATATATATATAGTATTTTGAAATTGGTTTTGTTAAAACAAGAAAAAATTTAAATCACCTTTGTTAAGAAGTAAATCTTACCACAAAACGAATTCGAATTTGGTTTTATATAGAGATAGGTCTATAGAGTTCATATTTTTAAAAGGGTCTCTCTCTCTCGCTCTTTCTCTCTCTCTCACAGCTGGAAATAGATTTGATATATTGAAATATATGTATGTATGTTATGTAGGTGGTTGGTATGGATGTGTGTAGAGAAACAAATGTTTTTATAAGGGGGAAAAACAAAGCCAAATTGTTCAAGAATACTAGAATACTGACCAAATCTTACCGCTTGTAATAAACAGATTAAGGAGAAAACTCTAATCATTGTGAAATATAATTCAAATTACATACATATGTATATAGAAAATATCAGAAAAATATTGCAAGAAACATCTTTGTTCTATTTCGTTTTGTATAGGCATATATATATATTATTTAGTCAGATGGAGAAATATACTATGGCTGTTTTGAAACAAACAATTAAATAAGTGGTAAGTATTTGCACTTGAAATGCTTTCGCCAGAATGATTAACATTCACAACACACACACACACACACGTAAAAGACAAATAACATTTGGATCAGTAGAGGTAGGGTGGGGGCTGTGCGGAGTCCATCATCGTTCAGGGTATCTTCAAGAAACCAGAAACCTGTTATACATAATGAAATCTTAATTTTAACAAATGAAAGACGACAATGCATATCAATGTATCAATTTGCTGAGTAAATATATGGTTTGAAATCATTGTTACTATTTAAATAAATTGATTGAAATCATTAATTACCGCAAGTAATAAATATGTACTTCTTCTACCGGACATAAAAACAATTACGTTTAAAATAATTTAAAAAAGAGAATCATTTTGTGAAAAAGTTAAATAGATATATATAATCTTTCTGTTTTAGATCGTCCAGAAATTCTATGAAGTTATGCAGCTGTACTTGATTTTTACTTTGATATCATCATTTTTTGTTGAGTTGTGCTTTAACTCTTCGGTAGACAGATTTATTTTACATTATTTTTTGTTGTTCTTTTTGGAGTTTTTCGAAAACATTAAAATTCGAAAGAAAACGCGTTTGTTTGAAGACAAGGCACCATTTTGGCTTAGAAAAATTTAAGTGAAGCGATCAGACACACATTTTGACTCGAAAATAAATAAGAAAAAATATATATTTTTAATTTGATAATTTTCTGTAAAATTACATTGAAACTTGAAATTGAGAAAATTTCAATTAAATTGAGAATTTCCATTTCAAAATGAGAAAATTTGCGAATTTGTTAAATTTGTTTATATATGCCAAAAATACTCTATCTCCAATCCAACGTAGTTTCTACAATTTTTATTTATTGAAAATCGGACAAAACAGAAAAATACATAATTGGAAAATTTCATAAAAACGGAGAGTAGAGACAAAATTTGTCTAATCGCGTTTCACATAGACTTCGTAACAAAGTCCATTTTTTTTTCAAATGACGACAAATTTCATCGATGAAAATGCGGATATTATATAAAATATGAAGCGCAAAAAAGAAGGCAGTAAGCGGTTGAGAAATCGTGCAAATTCGTAAAGCTTAGGGGAAAACTCTTGTGTCGTTGACGCTCATTCTAATCGCGAGTCTTACTTATTTTCTTGTCGGTCAACGTAATTGCAGTTTGTTTATTTAATAATCATAATTATGAGTCATAACTCTAACCACCACTATATGAAATGTCAACGTATTTTATATAAGAACTATTAGAGAATTAAACGGCGAAGTCTGCCTGCTGTTTCTAAATACACAGTGGTTGGTGGCACAAAACATATTGAACTAGGAAAGAGAGCGCTGGGAAAGATAGCAAATGTATAATTATGCAATATGTAATTATAATATAAATTTCAGGTTTATAATCAATATAGAGCGAGAGTATAAGAAAATAATATATATACAGTTATACACACACACGCTTAATACCAGAGATCAAGTTGGCAATTTTTAACCCTAACATACAACTAAGAGCTACAACTTTATGTGTGTGTGTTTAAAAACGAATCCTTTTTTAAAGTAGTACCAAATATTTGAAATATACATATTCAGAGATATATATGAACCAATCAATAAACGTTTAGATTTTGTGATGAGAGCAACCTGTAAAATTATGGAAACAATCGATTTATATATGATGTTGTTGTAGAGTTATAAATAAAGATAATAATATGTTTTATGTGGAATTAATGGTGATATTATAATTGCGTTTAAATATGGACAAATTATTTACTTCTTATAAAGGCTTTTTCTTCTTCTCACAACAAAAATATTATCCTGAAAATTAATTACAAATGTTATGTTTATATATAGATATATATAAAAAACAATATTACAATCAATATATATTAGAAATGTGAAAATAACCATATGTTTTCTTCAAATTGTGTTTCAACAAAAACATTTACAATAAACATGTTCATTTCTTTTTTGTACACAGAATCAGAATCTTACCAGTACACTGTCCAAAGTGGAGGATAGATGCCAAACATCAGACATCTGCTGGTGGTGTTGGTGAAGCGACGAGCCCATCTCTTTTTCGGGTTGCTTGTGTTGTTCTCAAAATCCGCTTGCTAAGAAATAATACTTAACAAAGTGGTGATGGATGTTGTTGTGCATTGATTTTGGCATTTTTTGCTTTTGTAAAATATTTTGTTTCTATTCAAAAAATTGTTTTATACACTTGAGTTGTTTTTGCATATAATTTAATGGTAGTAAATTACTAAATATTATCAATATAATTTGTTTATTTTTTATATTTTGTGTTGCAAAATTAATAAACCCCTAGTTCGGACAGCTACTATTGCAGAGGGATATCGGTAGGATTTTGATAATTTATTTCCGGAAATGTCCAATTGACCATCACATCCATATATGTAAGGATTTATTTTTGATTCTACTTTAATTTTGTTTCAACAAATTATCAAAATCACGTTTTTTTGCATAGCATAAAAAAGAATATTTATAATTAATATTGGAATACAAGGCTAAATAAAATACGATTTTGTTAAAGTTTTGTTTTGTTTTCATATGGAAAAGAATAAAGGAAGCTTTTGTTCATATTTGATTTATTTTAAATCAAAGAACTTCGAATTACTATGAATGCTAAACCTAACTTAAAAACGGCCGTTTTTAGATGTTCTTTTCAACATTCCTGACAAGTAGTACTACTAAGAGTGTAATCATTGATATTTGCAATCATTACTCATCATTATGATTATCATTATTTTATAATAACACTAGTGAAAAACTCGATATTATAATTAAATTAAATTAAGTTAAATTTTACTTATCAACTAAAAATGAAAATTTTTCAAATTGAGAATGCAAGTGTCATTAACATCAAACCAAACGTCCACACACACAAACACTTTCGCAGAAAATCTAAAGTGTTTTACACCACTTGGAAACAACACTTTCTTTTTTGTATTAGAGAGACAGAAACAACAGGGATTGTGTTTTCTTTTAGAGGTCTTAATGAAAATTTAGCTGCAAGAAATATTTATATGGAAGGAAAAAAGAAATATGGTATTGTTATGTCAGAATTCATAAGAAATAAAAGAACAAACAAAATAAGAAAATGATAGGCAAGTAAATTAACATCTAAAAAAAGTATACACACAAATTCTACAACAAATAAAAGATCAATTATAAATTAGACAATATCAACATTTGATTAAAGAGAGAGTATGTAAGTCAAGTCATCAATATAGCATTTGAAATTAAAAAAGAAAATATGTATATATGTATGTTGTATGTATGTGTAAATCAAGAGAGTTCATTTTTATAAAAGATATTGATTGAATATTGAATATAAAAAATCATATTTTGAAGCACCCAAATATTAATAGTTATCACAATTTTATCATTTTGAATACAATATTTTAGATATATCCAATAATAATAATAATAATAGTAATGTGTTTGAGGGAAATAAATCAACAATGAGGAAATAAAACAGAGAATCTAACGAGATAATTGTTGGACTTGGTGTACTTACCGTTTAAAAAATCCTGTAAGTGCTGATCCTTTACTAGGATTGCGTAGGATTGTGTGTTAAGTAGGTTGGGTTGGTTGACTTAATTAATGTTTATCGCTTTTCTTTTGATTGTTGCCACCCTGGTTGGGACCAACGCCTGGAGGTTGTGGAGCGCCAGGATAACCTCCAGGCGCTCCATAACCACCAGCAGATCCGGGACCGCCGTAGCCAGGCTGAGGATACCCGCCAGCTGCAGCTGCTGCCGCATAATATTGGGAATATTGTGCATATTGGCTAGGTGTCATACCTTGTGGATAACCGCCCCCGGGAACAGCTGCTGGTCCACTCGAAGGAGCGGCGGCAGGAGCTCCAGGTGCAATATTCGGACCAGCGCTACCACCAGGAATAGAACTACCAGCATTCGACTGCGCGCTCTGCAAATAAATAAAATGACAAAGAGCACCAAATGTACTTAGTTATATTGTCCTTCTTAATTTTCAAAGAAATAAAAGTGAGGTTCTGGTAGGATTCCACCAGTAGATAACAAATCAGATGCGCAAAAGTCCATATGTATCACAACTAAAATTCTCACATTCTACAGTTTCAATATATTCAGGGAGGGGTATCATAGAATCCGATTCTTGTCAGAATTGGGATTAAAATTGACGTCGGGATTAAAATTGACGTCGGGTGTGAAACAAGGAAAGCACAGTACGATTTTTGCCACCAATTTATATCGGAATTGGTTCTCAATTCCGACTTAGATTCTGCAACAGTTTTTTTTTTTTGCAGATTTTACTTCATATTCCAACAACGATCAGATTCTATGACACCTCACCTCCGTTTTTTTGTCTATTCAGTAAACAAAATTGATTACTTTCTAAGAATTGAGTTTACGTTACGGAATGGATGTGATTTAGCTAAAATCTTCCGCAAGAGACACAATAACCATGGTTTTAGGTGCGCAGTATTAATGGTCAAAATTCAAAGAATTGACATGTTTAGTTTACATGGCAGCACTACTTTAACTTTTAAAATTTGATTTCTGGATAATCTACATACAAAGGCAAAAGTTGTCGTCGATCAATCTATATATTATCTTACTATAGCTTCTTACTACACTATTTGTTTACTCTTAGCAAATAATTGAAACCATTTTTATAAACATATGAATAGACTTTGCAAACACATCACTACTGGAGAACATCTGATGTCAAACTCCTATTGGTCTTATACCCATAAGTAAAGCTTACGACTGTTGTAACAAACAAACACTCAACATACCTTCATTTGTCTTTCAATAGCTTCAGCTTCTTCAATTTTACCTATACTACGATAATAGCCAGCCCATTGTGCACTATAGTCCTTAGATTGACCACCAGCAGTCGGAGCAGCACTGCTACCACCAACACTACTAATATGCCCACCCATGGGAGCAGCAGCACCAGCAGCAAGGGCAGACGTTGATGGCTGTGAAGCCGCCTATTTGTCATATTAAACAAAACGTAATTCAAGTAATTGATTTTTTGAAAGTTAATTGTAGTTTTATGCTAAAACATTAAATTACAATAACATTAAAAAATACAAACTACTCAAAAACGTAAAACGTGCATACACATACAGATATACAGAGTTAAGCTGCTATAAGAACCTAATATGCTAAATATGCCTTATTCCTATCGTATCTGACAAATTCATTTGCGGATATTTTCATTTGTAATCGACTGACTTACCTTCATTTGTTTCTCGATGGCTTCCGCTTCCTCCGTCTTGCCTATACTTCGGTAATATTCTGCCCATTGCGCGCTATAGTCCTGCGATTGTCCACCAGCCGCTTGAGCAGCAGCTGCAGGTGCGGCTGCTTGTTGAACCTGTGGTTGGGGGGCACTTGCAGCCTGTTTAGCTTTCAGTTGTTGTTCAATCATTTCGGCTTCACGATGCATACCCATTGATCTATCAATATACACAAGTGAATAACTATTGCAGTAACAATAACAAAGTATAACAAATCTTACTTATAATATTCTATCCATTGAGCTGAATAATCTGCTTGGCTAGCGCCACCGGGAGCTGCCTGAGCCATGGCAGCGGCTTGGGGTTGAGCTTGTTCACCCCAACCGCCTGATTGGCCGTAACCGGTCCATTGCTGTTGGTAAGCTGCTGCAGCCGTACTGGGATCTGCTGCGCTGTATCCTCCTCCTTGGCCGCCATCTTGTTGTTGTGCTGGTGGTCCTCCATTTATGGACTTACGATTTATGATTGGCAAATCCATATTAATTTTCTCTGCAATCATTTGTCGCGCTGCTTCCACTTGTTCCGGAGTACCTTTGCATTTGAAAAGTTTCTCTGAGGGTGGGTTGACGGCATTACGATCCATTTCGCAATAAGCGCCTGATTGCTGATTAATTAATTTGATCGTTTCACCACCACGCCCAATAACGATCTATTAGGAAAACAAAATAAGGAAATTTTGTTGAGATGTCGAATGTAAGTATAAATTATTTTTTTTTATATATATTTTAGAATTCTGACCTATTTGCATTCTTGCTTTCCTTTCTTATACACATTTTTTTCGAAATTTTTTTTGTTATTTTCTAAAAACGTGGAAAAATTCTAATATCAAAGGAGAGTTAACGGGTACCATATGTGTAAATGAATTTATTTATTCCAAAATCTCAATAATACTTTGGGTGGTGTAAAAAGTGTTTTTTTAATGAAAAAATGGCAAGTGCTCTTTTTTCCATATTCATATTTATATTTTTAATTGTAATAACAAAATAACCATTAACTACTTTATGTTGTACTTACGCCACATTTGGATGCCGGTACCATAAAGCTAATCTCTTCGCGTGCGGGCTGTTGGGCATGATTGACGCCATAGCCATAACCATAATTAGAGTTGCCATTATCACCGCCTCCGGGAGCACCACCGTTTCCACCACCACCACCGCCGCCGCCACCGTTACCATTACGATTTCGTTGCTGTAACAAAATTGACATATGTATTTTTGAATGTGATTCATGAAGTGAGCCTGCCTACCATAACATTTTCTATTAGACCGTCGATCATTCTTTTGGCGTCGTCTACTTGTTGCCTGGAGCCTTGTATCAAACATCTACGATCACCAGGTTCATCATGTTTGCCTTGTATAAATTGCAGTTTGCAACCGCATTCCTGTTGAATTTTACGAATCATATCACCACCTTTGCCAATAACTACGCCCACGGCTATTTTGGGCACAAATACTTCCAGGGATTCTCCACCATTCGCTCCAAAGTTATTGTAATTTCCTCCTCCGCCTCCGCCGCCACCATTAGGGCCATTATTTGAGCCCATACCGCCAGCACCGCCGCCACCACCTCCCATACTGGGACGACTATTATTGGCAGCTTGCTGTTGGTTTTGAGCGTCTTTTTGAGCAATCAAGTCCAAAACCAATTGTTTAGCTAGTTCAATCTTTTGTGGCTCTCCAGATATACGCAAAGGTTTCTAAAAAAACATGATATGTAAACAACTTTTTTATCTTACTCATAAAGAAAAAGAACTTACTATGAGTTCTTGATTTGGGCCCTCCTGTATAATAACCATCTTGGCTCCCGTCTTCTCTTGTAACTGTTTTATTGTATCACCGCCTTTTCCAATTACCAAACCCACTTTAGTGCCTGGTATCATAATTTCCTGGTATGGAGGAAAACCTGTAGGTCCGGGTGGAGGCATATTAATGGTTAAAACCACTTCCACAGTCCCTCCGCCATTACGATTTGCCATCTGCTGCATAAGATCTCGACCATTTGTTACAGATTCTCGCGATCCTCTCAAAGTTATAACGCGGTCGCCCTCTTGTTGGCCCATTTGTATTTTACAACCAGAATCGCCTTGAATATGAGATATAGTCTCACTGCTGCCTCGGCCAAAGAATGCATTCATTAAGCTATCGGGAAGGCGCACTTGCTCCTCACACGTGTTACCAGCGGTAGCCGCTAAACGTGCAGCCACAGCCGCCGCTTGAGCCACAGCCTGTGACATATTACCGGGGCCACCTCCGGAAGAGGATCCACCACCGCTCATATTGGAATTGCTATTATGACCGTAATCGTTTGCATCAGGGCTGGTGAAACGCTTTACCTCCGGCCCCGAATCAGATTCCTCGTGTGAGCGTTTAAAGCCCACAGCAGGTCCACCCGACGGTGGTGCGTTTGGTTGAATTTTAGCGGCAATCTAAATAAGCAAGTGAAAGAGAGAGCACGCACAACCACAAGAGAACACAGAATTAATTGAAGTACTTTTTCACCAAGCAAGAGATTAGCTGCTCAATGGCTAGCCATTTCTCATTCTCTTGCAAAATCGATTTTTCAGAATTTTCATGATACCAAAAAACATGTCGTCTTACCTGTTTTGCACGTTGTAAGGCAGCCGCAAACGCTTGAGATTGATTTAAGTTAGAATGTGCAGCGGTAGAGCCACCAAAATCGCCCATTTTTTTTATTAACAACCAACAACCCGTAATACACGTTGATTTATAGTTTTTTTTCTTTGTCTAGGGCGTCGTTTTTTTACAAATTGATTTGCTACAGTTACTTCCTAGAAATCCTTACAAATTTCTATTCTATCTTGTGAACACAACACCTAAACGTGTATTTCTCTGAAATATATTATTATATTTTCAGTATTTCCAATAAAAATCTAAATTTTCACTGCACTGTAAAAGTTATTTGCGGCAAAATAAAATAAGATAACAGTGCTACCACAACACAAATGCTTAGGTAATATTAACGAAACCAAACGAGGAAAGTAAAACTTGACGAAGAAAAATAAAACTCAACGATGGCGTTACCAGAGATTACGGATACGTAACGTATCGTAAATGTCGCAATTTAGTTATGCTAGGCCACGGGGTCTAATATTTATTTAATAAGTTATTTTATTTACTCTTTAAGATTTATTGTACAATGACGAAAACTTAAAAATTTCAAAATTTATTGTACAATGACGAAAACTTAAAAAATTCAAAATTTTTCGATGGAATGGTAAATTTGGTACAATAGGCTTACAACGATCGAGCAAAGTTGAAATGTATGTAAACATATGAAGGGTGTTTAGACGTACCAAACATTAACCCAAATAATATAATAATGCAAACAATTTTGAATAAAATGTGTATTTTTTATGTTATGGCCGATTTAAGTATTTAATAAAATAAACATTTTCGAATTTTGGATGATCACAAATTATATGTATATGCAGAAAAAACATGTGTAAAAATAATGTAAATTTTTTTATATAGACGTCATACAAGTAAATGCTAAATTTCCCTTGTTCTTGTGTAAATTACATATATTACTTGGTAGGTGTTCAGTGTTTATGTACATTAAAATATTCCACCATGTTTTTCTCAGTTCAGAAATTTATAATTTTACCTAATTTTTTTTTTGCAAAAATTGCATAGTTATATTATAATTTTAGTTACATTTCGGAAGTCTGGAATATATTATGATGTTATCCTTCAATTAATGTCAATGCAGTTCATTTAGGAATTGTTGGAGCAACATTATGCAGTCTCGACAAGTGGTGCCGTAAATGGTTTCGGCAGCAGTGGTATTATGCACTATGCACAACAACATTTGGTTTTCCGCCCGGTGGTGTTGGGACATCTTTAAGTAGGAAAAAATATCAACTCAGCTGATATTCGAAACAAACTAAATTGTGTCGCAGGGACAAGTCCCCTAGTGTTCTATTTGTTCCATTTAATACAAACTCATCGATAGCAAATCTCTTAGATGTAAGTAACAAGCGAACAAGGCGATATGGAAGGAGATTATAGGAATCTCCAGACTATTAACTACGTCCGACCGAGTCTGTGGTCATCATTTCACCCCAGATTGTGTCGACATTAGGACCAAACGACTGCTGTCAGGATCAAAGCCCGCTCTCAATCTGGGCCTAGGGGGTAAGTGGTCTTTATGATGGCTTGAATGGCGTATTCAGCCCTTCTAGCAGTTATAGGTTATAGTTGGGAGGTACTAGAAGGTGCGTGATGGAAAAAAATATTCGAACAAATATGTAAAATGTTAAGTTTTCTACTGAATTCCCGTGGGATTCCCGTACGAATTTCGAATTTCCCAGGATACGAGAAATGAAAAAAGTGGCACAAAAAAGCAAAAAGTAGCACATTTAGTACCTCAATGAAAAAGTGGCACAAAAGTATCTCGGCTCGAAAAAAGTGGCAAAATTGCCACTTTAGTGGCACAACGGTAACACTGCCGGGAACAACACGACTATAAAACATAAAACGTAAAAACGGCCATAAAAAATAAATATAAAGTTCACGTTCACGCAATAATTATTATTTATTATTAATATTAATAATTATTTTGTAATTTACAACATGTCTACTGATATTATTGGTTATTTATACGCAGCCACTGTTGCTGCCGGCGGAGTTATGGGATATGTGAAAGCAGGCAATGTGTAATTTTTACTTTGATATGTATATATGGATAACGTAATCTATAATTTATTTCATGTCCAACAACAGGTTCTATTCCATCATTAGGAGCTGGTTTAGCTTTCGGTGCAATATTAGGTTTAGGTGCTCATTACAATTCACAAAATCCTCCACGTCCTCTTCTCCAATTGGGCACATCATTGGCTTTGGCAGGCATAATGGGAGCGCGATTCCAACGTTCCGGCAAAATGATGCCCGCTGGAATGATTTGCATAATTTCTATTGCTGCATTAATAAGAAATGTTGTTACCTACAATCGCTACTTGCCATTGCCCGGCCGGAATTAAAATGTAATTTTTTATATACATATACCACTCACTACTGGATTGTACTTTAATTGGTTAAGGGTCACTGCTTGGAATCATTCTTTATTAATTTGTAAACTGCGTCTTTAAGACGAAATAAAACTCTTAAATTTGATATTTTGCTTTTGTGTATGTTTAAACATTTTTCACAAAGGGTTAGCTTTGGAATGGCTATTGGGAATTATGTGATGCCTCTTGATGTAAGTCATTAAGTCCAAACAATACAAATGGGGCAAATAAAATTAATTGATATACAGTAGTTTTGACGTAGCTGCCACATCTACTTCTGCATGTATTTAGTGGCAGGTGGCGTATTTATATAATGTGATAGTAGCAGTTTTTCGAATGGTGAGCCGTACCGTCGAAGCAAAATATACGGGATTTGACAGTTTCGATTACAATCAAATTAATAAATTTCAGTCAGTTGGGCTCCTGACTTCACCTGAAGTCATGACTTTCACGATGTTTGAAACCATCGTGTTTTAAAATTGCATACAATGCTTCAAAACATCTATGTTTTTAGACAAATCTTATTTATTCTTAGATCGTGTAAATTAAGAGATTTGTGTAAAAACATAGATGTCTTGTCCCATATATGCAATTTCCAAACACGAATCCATTGTGGTTTCACAAGGCCTGCTTGTGGGTTAAGTGAGTGGCTGCTAAACCGAAACTACTGCAATGTGGAAAAAACATTTCTAAATTACAAAAATATTTATGTTGATCATTGATTAATTGTAATACTTTACAATACATAACTTCGTAACTTATTAAGATTTCAAATTTGCAAAAATCGCTATTGACTTATTTCAAATTTTCTTGTAAAAATTGTTGAGTTCACTGTTTGATATTATATATTATCATGATAATATAATGGTGGAACAAATAAAAAAGAGTTTCGGTAGGCACCAATATAAAAAAAACAAATCATACTACATCTTGTGTAAGACATTTCGTTTTAATATTTTTTTATTTTATTATCGTAAATTTCGTTTACATTATTTTCATAAATTGTTGTTTAAAACATAATTGCATACTTCTCAAAATCAATAATGACATCAATATGAAAACAGAAAAATATTGACAGGGAATGAACGAGAAACCAAACGGAAGGAAACATGCATTAAGTAATTTTGAGAAAAAGTAAGAATAGTCAATCTTATCTTTTTTAGTTAAACGTAATATTTTTTTGTGCACTGCAAGTGGCGCAACATGAAGAAATTAAAGGTAATTGAAATGCAAATTCATAAACAAAGTACAAAGTAGACAAGAAAAAGAAGAACACAAAATAATATATTTAAAAAATATTGTATGGAATAGTATTGCAAAATTATCGTGTCGCATTAAATCTTATCGTAAATACACTTGTAAGTCGGCCGCTGATTGAATGAGCACCTTTAGGCCGGGCATAAAACCGGCACATTGAGAAAAGTCCGAACCAAAGGCAATTTGAGTGTGTACCTGTAAGGCATTGCCATAGTCACCGATTTGTGTGAACTGTATTATCTGGTTTAAAGCATCAATTGTGGCGGGATGGAGCTGTAAATTCAGGAAAAAATACAAATAAAATAAGAAATTAATTAATTAAGAAATTGGTTAGAAAACAAATAAACTTACGCGGCCATCCCTTAGACAATCGTAAAGATTTTCCATGCGCTTTGTAACGTCAACAAACTTACGTTTGGTGCGCTGTAAATTAAAATGAGATAATAATAATATATACATTGAATTAATTTATTTAGAAAAATATTAATTACCGGATCATTGGTTGCATTCAAACAGCTTTGTTTGAGTTCCTCCAAAACAGTTTGCAAATATATATACTCTTCTGGTAGTGGTGGTTTCTCTTTAGGCGGTTCGGGTTGTCGCTGTTGCTGTAACGTTTGTTGTTGTTGTTGGCTGGGATCTGCATAACCTCCCATTGGCTGTGTTGGCTGTGTTTGCCATGATGGCACTTGCTGTTGCGTAGGAATAGCCGATGTTTGGAAATTCATGGGTTGTGTTGGCATGTTGTTGTTTTGCATAGCAGTAGCTGGATTGTAATAGGGACTGTTGCCGCCCATTTGTGGATGTGTTGGATTCAAAACATTTAGTGGCTGAGCAGCTCCAGATGGTGGTGGTGGCAAACCACCGGGCATGCCGGCGCCCTATTAAAAATGGAAAAAAACCATTGAATTTATTTTTCTCTGGGATTTCGGGAAGCATTTATCTCCATTTTGATAACGTAAGGCTTGGGAATAAAGCTTTTTTAGAACTTCTCCCGTTATATAGTATAATAATAGGCCTGTTCGGTTGGGCTGACGATTGATAAGGTGGTGTTGGCGTTGTTACCCATTGGTTTTCCTTAAATGGATCAGGAAGGGAAATCTGACAACATTACGAAGCAAGCGACTTACTTCTCAAGCGAGTAAATTCAATACAAATGTTAAGCTAGAAAGCCCAAACGAACAGGCCTACATAAATGTAATTTGACCAAAAAATTTTGATCGTTCGAGATAAACACTTATTTTCCTGAAAATCTCATTATTCCAGTATATACCTGTTGGTAGTGAGCATTGGGATCCATGTAACCATTTTGGTTTTGATTGGGGTCAACGCCAAACAGCGGGTGCGTTATTGGTGCAGCAGCTGCAACTGCTGCTGCAGACGAAGATTCCGATTTTTTGGGCTGCAATGAAACGGTATATTAGTAAGGTTTTATGGGGAAAAGAACAGCAATTTTCTAGCCTATCGCCGACCAGCACGAGTGTCGTCATGAGCGTCATCGCTGCGTCAATAGTTTCGTCTCACATCTGGGACGACACTCGCGTTGGTCTGCAAACGGCTATCTATTTGTTAGTTAAAAAGAAGCTTTAAACATTTCCCCCTAAAATAAAACGAACCAGATTAGGCATGTATTTAAAAAAATCGAACGAACGAAAACATGGTATTAGTATAAAAACAAATTTGCAGGAAACAAAACCTTCAAAACTTTAAAGGCATTCAATATTCAATGGAAAAATTAAGTAAAGTAGCAAATCATTAAAAAAAAGGTGCAGGCGTATTTGTTTGTTTGTTGTTTCGAGTACCTGATGAAGTGGTTCTTGGAAAAGATTAGAAGAGGTGGTGGTGGTGGCAAAATTGCTATTGAAATCATTGCTATAACTTAAGTCATCATTGATGACTGTAGCATCCTTTTCATGGTTAATAATTTTTTGCCATTTACGTGTACCCGCATGCTGAGCAGACATTTCATTTGATCTGTTCTGCGAGAAATATGGATTCTACTTGTAGAGAGAGAGATGTCAAGATCGATCGTCCATATATATACATAGACACCAAAAGCAAAAGAAAATGATAATAGCAAAGAAGTGTTAAATGAAAACAATAAAACATCTAAAATGAATACTTTTTTGTAATGATGAAGAAAGTGTAAATGATTATTATAGGAGATTCAAAGGAGGGCGAAGTAAATTGGCAACTAACAACGTCATCATTTTTATTCTTTTTATGTTCCATTTTAAATAAATTATTGGGCTGTATCGGGAAATAGTTGTAAAATTAAATTATTATGAATAACCACGGGGAAAGACAACCAGATTTTTTTATATATCAAGTCAATGCTCCATCCTATCAAAATAATACTTCGTGTTTTCAAATTGTTAATATACTGTGAAATTTTCCAAAAATATAAGGGGTTTTCGTAGGTACTTTCAATCCTTGCTAGGGAAAATTTTTGTCTTTGTACCGATTTCGCCCATTTGGAATACCAACCAATCTAAAACTATTTGACGTATATTTGAAAAATATAGACCTCCCCAACTGCTTTCGTTTAGATGTTGGTGTGATTTTAATTTTATCTATAAACATATCCAATATGTGTAATATAAAAGTCCTCTATTTTGCATCTTTCCAGATTTTTATCCATTCAAAAATGATTTCTTCAAATCTGTTTTCAATTAATGTATCGTTTAAAAATTTTAAACATTTCATCACACATAGCTACTATGGGGTAATTTTATGTGAAGCGATCACACACACACATTTTTTGTCTCTTCTTTCCGATTTTGATGATTTTTTTCCATTTACGAACTTTTAAATAAAAAAATATTTTTTTCAAGATTTGAATTTGGAATTAGAAAAAGAATATATCTGTATCTCATATCACAAACATATCATTAACTTGTGACAAAAATACTTTATTTGTGATCCACCCTAGCTAGTGTCCCAATTTTTTATTTTTTAAAAATAGGAAACTTCTGCTTTATTCGCCATATAGAAAATTTCATCAAAATCGGAGAGAAAAGCTAAGATGTGCATGTGTAATCGCTTTACATGATATTATTCTGCGATCGAATAGATTTCCCTAAACAGTGGATTAATAAGACTCGATTGGGTGCTAACATACATATTACTTATATACTAGTATTCTCTTCAAAAGTCCTATAAGAATCATCTGTTTTCTTTAGCTTCAAAATGTAGCTATAATAGCTGAATGGAATTTCGAACATATAAAAGATTTCGGCAACAGTTTTGCCAGAAAAACATTTATTATCACGCGCGCGTAGATAATTTTTCGAAATTCCACTTTTTTAAAAGGATATTAGTAAAAAGCTAAAAGATTTCACCTGTCTATTCGATTTTAAAGCTGGAGGGTCATTCCATCCGGGCGGTGGTGTAGGATTGCGTTGTATACTTTGCATGGGTGGTGGTGGAACTGCAGCGGTAGCTGTTTCAATCGGAGCCATTCCTGGCATGTAGGCGTTACTTCCACCAAATGGTGTTGCATTAAATGAGGGTTGCATGATGGAGGGCGCCGGAGCGGCTGACATATGGTTGTTGGCATTAAATGGTGTATTGTTGAAAGATGTTGGTGCTTGCATGGGAGCCACCGATGGTTGGGGAACTGGTGGGGCATGATATGCATTGCCATAACCACCCATGTGTGCAGCAGGAGCGACGGAGGGATCTAGTAAATATTTAGATCTAGTAGCCAAGCCACCTCCACTCGCCGCACCTCCCTGAGAACTCGAAGTACTTAGCGGACGTGGAGGCTGTGCCAAATTGTCACTAATTGGTGGTTTCATGGGAGCAGCTGGCACAGCAGCTGCGGCAGCTGGATTAAATATTGAAGGAATTGGCGCCGCTGCTGCAGGAACAGTATTAAAGGCCGGTGTCATGACACTGCCAACTGGATTTGAATTCCATGCGTTTGTGGGTGCATAGGGATTCGGCATGTTAGCCGCAGCAGCAGCTCCTGGATAACCCATATTTTGATTTGCAACGTGAGAGAACGAACCTCTTGGCTGTTGTCGTTGATGCATGGCTTGGCTGGCGGCATACTGCGGCTGCTGCTGTTTGGGTTGTGGTTGCACAATACTCACAATTCTCTGCTTCAAGTCATCCACATCAGGATGAGCGGAAGAAGCTTTAATTTCCATTATATAAGTTAAGGCGGCTGTAAATGCACCCTGGGCTACCAATAAACCACCATATTCTATAATAAAGTCGGCCACCTTTGTATTCAATTCCACGGCAATGCCCTGCTCTTCCAGTGACTTATTCATTAACATGACTACTTCGGCCAGCTCTTGCAATTCACAAGTGCTCAGTTTGTAGTTAGAATTTTGATTTTCCAATTGTTTCAATTTATACCAGGCCAACACCAGCTTATCGATGTTACCAGCACAAATGTAACAGAGCATGGCATTGCGAATACAATCGGTGCTGGAGGCACTCTCGTTCAACAAGCGGTCACCTAACTTTTCGCAAATATCCACAACTTTACGTTCACTGTGTTTGAGGGCAGCCACCAAGGCCTCCTTCCAAGAATCAATTGTACAACGTGTAACAAAATCCATCCAATCGCGTGTCACTAATGCCGAAATAACATTGGATAGTTCACCTTGTTGTTCTTCCAAATAACGATTTTGGGTCTTTGTCAAAAATTCAATGCCCGCTGTAGAAGCGATAATGAAGGCTTCGGGAATTCGTTGGGAATTTAAACATAGCTGAACGGCAGCCTCTAGATTTCCGGTTAGTATAGCTTCTGTAATAAGGCTGTCAGCATCTGAAATTATTTAGATGTGTATGTAAACAAACAACCATAACAATTTATTTTTTTAATTAGTTAAATACTTACGTTCTCCACTGGGTATTTTGAACTGAGACGTTGGTTTTTGTGTCGTCTCATCATTCAAATCTTTCTGCGAAGCCGCAATGCCATCAAATAATGCATTATTATCAAGTGGTTGCTGAAATTATATTAAATATATTAAGCTCGCTAATTACCACTATTCTCTACCATGTATACTATTTATATGCATCCTATTTTTGTAATTCGAGAGCTAATCCGAAAGTATGGAGAAAAATCTAATAAGAAAAATGTGAAATTAATGAAAATTTAAAGTTTCATAAAAACCAATACGCAACAAAAAATAAAAAAAAAAATTGTGTCCGACACTTTAAAATTTATTTTTTTCTGATTTTTTTAAGCAAATTAAAAAAATGAAAAAATTTGAAAACAATCGAAAAAAAGTAATGAAGAAAGTCTGGGGATAAAAGTAGAATTTATGACCCTTATTGTATAGAATTAACAATTTTTTTTTTTATTTTTTTAATATCGAGAAAAACCACTACAAAATAAAAAAACTAATTAGTTTATATTATTTAAATTAAATATTATTTGATGTTGAAAAGTCGCTGCGAAGGAAACCTTTGACAAAGTAGAAATCATGATAGTGGTAGTCTGCAGCCAAGTAATAAATGTCACCATGCCATTTGTAAATAAATTTGCATTCTATTAAATATAGATGCAAAATCTTGGTCTTGAGCCAGTACAATATCCCAGTTCAAATTTAAAAATAACTTCTACTTTTATCCCTAGGCTTTCTTCGAATATGTCTACATTTATCCATAGATTTTCTTCACATAGGCCTCATTTTCTTCGTTAAGATGTCAATTATTACAAAATAAAATATTCTGTTATCTAATATGTAAAGATGCTTTCGCACACAAAAATTAAAAAAATATATTTCTTAAATTCCTTTGGGTCTGAAAAGAGAGTCATAAATTCTTAATTCAAGCATAGATCTTTTACAAGTAGACATTATTTTTCTTGCTATGATACTATCTATTAAAAACAAAACAAATTTGCCAGCAATAAAAATTAAGAAAAAAAATATTTTTTGCCAAATTATTTTGGCTGCTGTTCCTGTTATAACAAATGTATGTTCATTTATTATGAGCTTAGCCTGGATAGTCAAATTTATGGTTATCGAGGCTAAGTCCAAAAAAGTCAACTCAAAATAGTTATTTGGAAATTAGTTTTGATACGAATATTTATATTGTAGTTGGCGACAATGTGAACAAATATTTTTTTTATTTTCAGTAAAAAATTGACTTTTTATTAACCTTTTCGTTATCGCAGTTTAAGCTTTCGGCTTAAAGAAAAGCAGATCTATTACAGATACTTTATACGAAAATTGTATTTTTAGTAAAAAAATAATAAAATAATATTGTTTATGCGTTTAGAAAAAGAAAAAACTTCTTATATATCAAACAAATATTATATAATTGACCAACCAAAAAAAAACTTGGAAAGCAATGCCTGTTCCCCAGAGTAAATAGATAGAGCAATTTATGAAACTTAATCAAAAACAAACTTAAAAACCAAATGAGCCAAACTTTCGGAATAAGCCTCGCAGTGATATATAGTTAAGCTGCCCTAAGCTTACCGTAAAACTATTTGTGCTGCCATCTGTACTTTGATCACATTCAACATCCGTTGAATCACTCTTTTTTTTTCAAAAAATTGCGTGAATTGGTTTATAGTAAATGGAAAAATGAAATGAGTTTTTTACATTATACATATGCTTTTCTTTAGCAGCTCTTTATCATCAACATTTGTTATTGATAAAGAAGAGAGCATACATAGATGCTGTGTACAAAACAAGGGTTGAGATAACGATAATATGTATGAAATCATAGCATAGTGCATAACGTTGATTGACTGCACAAGAAATAACAAAACAAAAAAGAAAGTAGCAACGTGGTAAAGTCTTATCAGTGTTACAGAACAAAAAAGAAAATTCTTGAATGTACACAAGGAAGGGTACAAATACAGTTTTTTTGGAAATGGTCGGAAAAGGCAAAACTATTCAATAAATATGTTACATTCCATCGACTTACATGAGTTAATTGAGCCATGCGATTATTTAACTGATCGACATCTTGCGATTGTTCATTGGTTGCTTCTTCGGGTATATATTTCGAGAATTTACCATCAATATCCTCCTTGTTGAAGCCTTAAAAAAGAAAATTGTTAATATACAATTGACGCTTCGACAGCTCTCTTAATTACCCAACAAATTAAGGATTTCTTCTTTAGGATTGCGTTCGAAATTGGCTTTAATAAAATACCACAAGTAGCGACCATTTTGATCGGGCATTTCGTCGGCTTTCTGTCGGCAGTACTCTATGAAATTGGCCTCTCCCAAAGATTTCTCCAAAGCTTGAGCTCTTTCCACCAGCAAAGGTTCTGTGGTAACTTGGGAAATGTTTATAGTTTTGGTTTTATTGTTGAATGATACCAATTTGCCGCCAAACTAAAATCACAGAATATAGAGTTTAAAACATAAGAACATTATTTTTGTATCATCCTTTTAAATGCTTACTCCAAATGTTACGCCACATGGCTTTTTAATCCACTTAGGTGCATACTTCAAGTCATGATATACAATGGGGGCCGATTGTTGTGGCATGGGTGCTTGAGCAAACTGATCCATGCCGGGGAATGAATCGGCGATTTTGTTCGAAGTCTGAACTTGTTGTTGGACACCACCAAACAATGAATAAATCGAAACATTACCATCCAAACTGGAGCTAGAAATCAAGGCTGGATTACGTGGACACCACTGTACATCCGAATACCAAGTGGCTGTTGTGGCTACTTCCGAGAGTATTTCGCCTTCTGGCGCTTGAGTATTGGGATTCCAACAATAGATGCGATTATCTTTGCCGCAGGACACCATCAAATCAATGTCACGAGGACACCAAGACATTCCCAAAATACCACGCTGATGGATTTGCATAGTTTTTGCCGGCGCCGTTGCATAACGCAAATCCCACAGTTGAACAACAGGAGCTTGATCATCTTCGGAGGCTAACCACACCTGAGTGGCTGCCTCGGGATGCCATTGAATGGCATGCCAGCGTACGCGGGATTGGGTGTCGGATAGTTTTATGATCTGTTCACTTTTCCGCAAATCCCAAATAACACATCTCGAACTAAACACAGATGCAAGTATGTGCTGCACTTGACGATTCCAAGCGACATTCTTCACATCCTCGAATGGTTGAGTTTTAGCGCCAGGATTCATATGTGTGGTGGTATTGTTTAGATCCCATATAAAAATTTCCGACTCTGAAGCACACGAAGCCAAAAGATTTGTTTGGAAGGGATTAAAATCCAAGCCACTGACGGGGCCAGTATGCTTATCCTGCCTTGCGATTAAACCATCTTCGTTGGCCAACATTTTAGAAGGAGAATAAATCATAACATGACCGCCTTCACAACCTCCTACAATCAAACCGTTATTGTGTGCAGCACCATAGCCGGTGGGACTCCATATAAGTTTTTGGAATCTATACAACAAAGAACAAATTGAGAAATATCATCTCATATTTCCAACAACTAACAAGATGTATGTTATACCTATATTGGCTAGGGGTAGATGCTTTAAGTTCCAAGTCATAACTTGGATCACTGAAGTTTGTTGAATAAATTTCCAAATTAGAATTAACATTTGAATCAAATTGTTGTGCCGCAGTTCCGGCTGCTAAATAGATTGGATCTTGAGGCAACGGTGACCACGCAATGTTAACGGTCTTTTGTAGTTCCTTGATTTTCATCTTGGCACTGTGATTTTAACTAAAATCTAAATAGAAATAATACATTAAAACCAAACGGAAAGCGAAAATTGTGTCACATAAAAACACCAATTAAAAACGTCCCCGTCATCAATTTTTCTCTCACTTCTACACGACACTAGTTTGCTTGTTAAAACAACTTGTTTTTTATTTTAAATTAAACTTTAAATAATTTGGAAATGTTATTGCATTCTTGAATACCTTTATAATTCTTTAGTTTCTATAATTAATTTAAAATGAAAATTAAAGAAAACTAACTTTATGCCTGCCGACGTATATTTTATTTTCGCTGATGTTCTAAGATAAAATAAATCTGACGGTGCGAACTATTCGACAAGCGCTCCGTGTGACGTTTGTGAAAATAAGTTTCTAGAGTACCCACAAGACGGCGACGTACCGACGCACATACCAAACATAATGCTCAGTTTTTGGCTGTTTAGTTAAATGACTGAAAATATACGTTTTTCCATTGATTTTACAAATGTTGTCAGTCATTTGAATCCAACCAATCCAAAATATAAATAATTTCAAATCGTTTTAAGAACATATTAGTTACATAAATTTATAACGCAGAATTATATATTAGCGTCCAAACCCATTTCGGTAGTATATACAAAACTACGGGGTGTTTACACATGATTTATTGTTCAACTTGAAACAACAACTTTAAAAATTAAATTAAACTGTTAAATTTTGCATTTTGCAACAAAAACCGATGAGAAATCTTTTGTGTTCTGATATGGTTTGGCCGGATTTTAAGAAAACAGCTGTTTGATTTGACAGCTGTTTGTTAACATTCGTCATTTCATTTACAATTAATTTTTATTTACAATTGCAGAACGCGAAAAACGTGACAAAGATTTTGTTTTTAATTAAATTAGAAATCACTTCAAAAGGAGCTGCGTAAATATGCTATTTTTGGTAGAACATAAAACTTCATGGGAAATTTTATTAGTAAACAAAATGTTTTATAAAATATTAATTACTTAAAATTACTGCATAAATTATTTTATAGATATAATGGCTATTTTTCTTTAAGGCTGCGATAACAAAAATCTAAATAAAATGTTAAAATTTCACTCAAAATAAAAAAAATATTTTTAAAATTGTCTATATGTATGAAAACAAATTTTGAAAAAAAAAAATAATTTTATGTTAAAAATATTGGACATTGTCACACTGCATGCGAAATCTAGTTTAAATAACAAAATGCCTGTTCGATTGGGCTTGCTAGCTTAATATTTGTATGGAATTTATTCGCTCTTAGCACTGCTAACAGATTTTTCTTGTTAATTCATTTAAGAAAAACCAGTGGGTAACAATGTTGCCACCTTATCAAGTATCTTAATCATAAACTAGTAAGCCCAATCGAACGGGCCTAATGATAGCCGATATTGTCATTTCAAACTTGATATGGCAATATCGGTTATAGTTTTTTAGAGTCCAAACACAATGTTACACGCTGGAGGCGGCGAACAAAAAGTCGCTAGCGGCAAAACCTAACAAGAGAGAGAGAGCGGCTGGGGGCTACATTTTCTATTTTCATTATTTTTTATATTTTAATTTAAAAAATTTAATCATTTGAAATGTGCGGAGGAACAACTCCTTCACTACTCCTTCTTCAATCAACTCTGCACATCTGTTCTACTCCCTTTTTTCTTGCTGGACGCCGTTGAAATTTTTAGACTCGCCTTCGTTGTTCTCTGGTTGGTTGTGTTTGGAAGAAATCAAGTGTTTCTAGTTTCTTTATTTCTTGTAGAAGAAAATAAAATAATTTAAATAGAAGAATTCTTACTTTTTATAAAAGAGAAAAGAAAAGAATTCCGGTATCAAGCTATAAAATCAAATACGCTTCAGAACTGACAGTGTTAATAAGTGAATTAAAAATCCTATTAATTTGCATATAACCAAGATAGAACGTAATTGAAAAGAGCAAGAGCTATCGAAAAACAAGACGAACAAAAAAATATATGTAAAAAAGTAAATTGTGGCGGTGTATAAAGAGGAAGATAGAGAGAAAACAGAAAGGCAAGAAAAGTGAACAAAGCACAAGTGAATAAAGAATAAAAGATTAAGCAACATAAAATAGTTTTTTTACAGAAGAAAATAAACAATAAGTAATAAAGTGGTGTGACATTCATTTTGGACATTTTCTGCGTTTGTTTTCCAAGACAAAATACAAAATGTTATCGTGTTTGTGTTTGAATTTCATTGCTACCACCACCAGCAACAACAATGAACAATCGATACACAACCAATCGATAACTGAAGCTTTAACGGAGGCTTTCTTGCAGAAGTATCCACGGAATTTCGTATTCTACTCCCAGTGCGTTGATTTCTTTAAACAGGTACACTAAACTTCTTATTCTTAAGTAATATAATTCTTAATAAACATGTTATATTTGTGCATGGTGATGGCTCTCTTGTAGTAGATTAAAAATGAGATTACTTGGCATTCTTATTTCGATCATCATCATCCCATCCAAAGCGAACTAACGAATATAACGCTGTAAACATCTGGACAACTGAAAAATGTTTCTAATACATATCTTGTGATTGTGATCGGCGGACCATCATAACGGAAATATCATTAACCCTAGGGTACCAACTATATTTTGTATTGTATGTTATAACTAAACGATAGGGTTAGTACTCTATTATTGAAGTTACATATTAGAGCAAAGTTCAAATATTTTATTGTGTCCAGTATAGAAAATTTTGCTAATTTTAGATTGGGCCTGTTCGCTTGGGCTTACTAGCTTACAATTTCAGACTTGATAATGTGGCACCATTGTTACCCATTAATTTTTCTTAATATATAGCTATTTTATTACTAAATTGTTTATGTACATTTTGATAATTACACAGCATATATAAAATAGAGTACAGAATAAAATATGAAAGATATCCACGATAAATTTTCCAAAAAGTTTACTCAAGATATAGTAAAATTTATAATACTTGATATAATACAATATCAATGGCTCAATATGAAAAAGAAGTATCTCGATTTTTGGAATTGGTTTTGTGGGATTTTTACCTTTTTTTCCGTAGAGAAGAACAACAAAATACGAACATTTTGTTAACTATCAAAATAAAATAGATTTAGGATTTTCGGTTGCAATCGATACCATATACATACCTACATTCTATTGGGATTGAAGAAGTTTGGCACCACTTTCAACAAGGAAAAAAAATATCAAATAAAATCAAGCCTTTTATTTGCATAGTTTTTAGTTAAAAGCAAAGGTTATTTCCATCTTGGGGACTATCAATTTTACAGTAAAGGCCCGCCCATTCAGTCAATCGCAATTCGCTGTGACAATAGTTTCGTCTCCTATGTTCTTATTTGAATATGTGAATCTGTTTAAAATAAACATAAATAAATATAATTCAATTAATTTAGAGAAACTTAAGGTTGCAATAATAAACAACATTTAGATTTTCAATGAAAACTGACCGTTCTCAATCTAATCTCGCTCAAAATTATTTAATTGGGCGGACATTGGAGAGATGTCCACTGTCTGAAAAATCTTAACTCTCTGAGAGAAGTAAAGTAGAAATCCAAATTGGAATTCATATGTCAATAAATTCTCCACAAGACCCCTGAAGAATATAACACCACTGTGATATCTTCCATCTGTTGCTTTTTTTTGTTGGTTGATGAAGTTTAACTTTTAATGCCAGTTTAATTTTTAAAACGAATTATTTTACATATATTTCTCATAAATTGTTATGTGTCCGTCCACAAATACACACATAGGGAGATGTATAATTTTTTTAAATTATTCTTATATACATATGCACATTTAAATGGCTACAAATTGATTTTCACTCTTTTGTGGCTGAAGTCACATTTACATTTTTGTTGTTGTGTTTTTGCCACAATTCTTGTTTTGTAAAATCTTACCACTCATTTTCTAGTTTATGAACTACTATGTACATATTTATAAGCGACGCACAGTGGAATAGAAATGAATTATCTGTAGACAAATTAACTTGTTCTTCACTGTTGTAGACTGTTTTTTACTTAGTCCATTTGAACTATACGTCCATAAAGATTATATACAATACATACAGTATTGGCCATAACTAAAGCACCCCCTATAATACATTTTCTTCATATTCATTTTTTTTACGAAAACGACGATTCTAAATCATTTTGCATATTGAATTTGTTAACTTATATGGCTATTGTTGATATATGAATGAATTTAGAAATGAATAGCTTTATAAACAAAAAGTTGAAATTGTTTAAACACTTAAAACCACAAAACTAAACGGACAAAACTATAGCACCCCCTTATGTAAGGGTCGCAAATTTGACCAATTTACTGGAAACATTCACTAATGTTAAATTTTAGCAGAAAAAATAATTAGAGGAAAGTTTATTATATACAATTCCAATTTTGTATAGTTTATGGTGAGATTTGAGCAATGGCAAAAAACATTTAAAAACAGAAGCGGGATTGACAATACATGTACTGAAAAAAAAATATTCAATCTGGCTATGGAAACCCGCGTAAAACTTCACAGTATGAAGAGTCTTTGATCAAAAGGATCCTATTGTATCTTCTAATCAAGTAAGAAGTGGTTTATATTTGTACTTTAGTGAAAGAAGGATCAGTAGACGACCTGCAGAATTTTTTTCCAATGACCAGAAAAAACGTCAGCCAGACTTGAGTTTGCCAAAGGCTACATCGACTGGAGTGTTCAGAAATGTAAAACCCTGACAAACCTAAGTATAAATTCAAAAATCCGACGAAATAAGGCATGGACGCAGACCACAAGGAGAAAGCTTAAATCATAAGTATTGTAAAGCATCCGTAAAGCACGAAAGAGGCACTATAATGGTATGGGGTTGTTTTTTTTGATCTAGGAATTGGTTCAACATATTAATGTAATTATGAATCGATTCATGTATCGTGCCATACTATAGGAAGTGATATTGTCATATGCCGACGAAGGGATGCCACTTCAATGGACATTCTAAGAGGATAACGATCCTAAATACGCTTCTAAAGATTCTCAGACCTGGCTATTGGGCAATAGGATTGAATTTTTTAATTGGCCTGCTCAATCCTTCGATTTCAATTCTATTGCGAACTCATGGGAAGTTTTTTAATTTGAAAAAGTTTTAAACAGTAAAAAAAGCATGGAAAGGAATTGCATAATAAATCATAAATAATTCAAAATCTTAAATGCCTAATAGATGCACCCAGAATATAAGATTTGCTACCAATTATTAATTTTTAAAGTTTTTTTGTTACCAATTAAGGGGTTGCTTTAGTTTTGTCCGTCTTATTTTCAGGCCCTAGTTTTTTTAGGTTAAATTTTAATTTATAAAAAAGTGAACTTAGAAACTTTTTGTTTATCTACCATAAACGTTTAAATATACAAAATTAGTATACTATAATACTTTAGTAAGGTGATTTTCATAAAATAATTAATATGCAAAAAATATGTACTGAAGGGGTGCTTTAGTTATGGCCAATACTGTATATATTCAACCATAATTAGAATAAATATTATTATTATTCTTAACAAAAGATAGTGGTTGGAGGTACATAATATTGGGGGGTGGATTATATTGATAAAGATAACTTGTAAACCGCACTGGTTGTTGTGGTTTTATAGCACGTTCGGACATTTAAAAATATAGATTTTGTTATTTTCCAATGCGTTGTTTTGTTATTTGTTGTTATTTAGATAAATGTAGTACCAAGCAATTAGGCGCTACCAAAACTGTGCAGCTGACTGACTGCAAGCGTTTTATATACGTATAATTTAATATGATTTAAACTGGCAGCAATATACACTCACATGCACTACTATTGTCGTAAGCGAAAATAAAAAAAATATCTACATACATATTTCTTTAAATAAATTACATTTATTCGTTATGATACTAGCTTTTTACAAATAAAACAAAGTTTTTTATGGGTTTTTTCGTTTCAACAAAAAAAGATTTAAAAAGAAAATCTATTTTTTCCAAATTATTTTGACGGCTGTTCCTAAAACTCGTTTTCTATATGAAAAATTCGCAACATTTATAGACAACATAAATACCTTTAAATGGGAATATAAACGGGCGTGATCGGACTTGTATTTCCAGAAAGAGAATACAAATATACTATCGACAAAAATTAGAATTTTGAAAAAATTCAAAACTGATTAAAAATTATTTTTTAGGTTTTATTTGTTTCATGAATATTTTTATTTTGAATCTCGATCTTTGACAATGTCCTAAAATAAAATAAATAGTTTTAATTGGCTTATTTATCCAGACATCGAAATTTTGAATTTAAGAAATTGCATTCATTTTGTATTCTTTTTTCATAAAATGTATTAAAACAATTCGAACAATAATCTAGTAAAGATAGACAGACGACGGTGTTATAGTATCGTCAGCACTGACGAAATGATAATGGTTACAACAATAAAAACTCAATAGGTTTTGTTTTGTGTTTAGTTTTTGTTATTTATGTCAATTTGGATTTTTGCTGTTCCCACATATGTACACGATATAGAGTATATGGGTCTAATGTACACACAAATAAAGAAACGTGCTTAATTTTAATTATTAATCTCATGTTTTTAGATTTCCACCATCATCAGCAGCACCATAGTACTGTCGCTCGGAATATAATTCGTACATCCATATTTATATGAACGCACAACACAAACATACGACTAAGTATGTGTGTATGTATGTACCATATGGACTACATACATATGTATGTAGTATATTTATGTTCATTTGTGTAGAAAAGTCTACCAAATCTTGTTTACGTTTTATTTTAATTTTGCTCAAAAAATTCTCATCGAATATTATGTGTATTTTTATATTTAATGATCGTTGGGGGTTTTTGTTTTTTCTTGAATTTTGGTTGTTTTTCATAGTTTTGTTTTTATGCCGTTGTTGATTTTTCTTAGCTTTGTTTTTGTGTTTTTTCTTGTTTTTTTGCTATTTAACAGATTAATGTAGGGTGTGTAGAAATACGTAAACATGCGTACAGCATTGTGCAAAATAAAAGCAACAATAAAAATAATTATAATTACAACAAATTATATAGTTTTATTTTTTTTTTGTACCACTACCAATTAAAAACAATAAAAAAAATAATACTGAACATTGCGTAGAATCTATAAAAATTGAGATATCGTAACGTAAACTTGTGAAATTTTGTAGCAGAAATGTCTACGAAAATAATGTATCACAAGTTTTTGTATTCCTGTCCAACAAAAAACCCAAATTCCCATAGTGTGGTAAATATGTCCCAAAATTTGATATTTTTACTAAAATGGTTGGCCATTTCTTTATTTACCTCAGGAATGTGGTAATACTTTTTGAGAAAAAAAGTCAACATACGAGGCTAAGGAAATATATTAATCATTTTCGGATCACTTCATTGCTATATGAGAACTTTGGATAATTCAACTTTTTTGTATTGAAAAATTGGCAATTTTGTAGTCGACCTATCGGCGAGGACCGTTGGCCAAAATGATTCAAGAGGGGCACTAAACTCTTCTAATGTAAGTCTTCTTTACTATAAACAACAGAAATTTGCACCTGTAGGAAGGAAGAAAAAAAGTTGCAATCGAAATAATGTTTTTGACTTAAAAAAAACGTTAAAAATTGAACCCATTTTGGATGTTTTGTCTTTAGAAATGTATAATTTCTGATTTAAGTATCGTATTTGCACCAGTCCTTGGACTAGTTTATTTATATTTTTATAAGCAATCCTACAGTATGGAATAGTTTCGAGCCAATAATGAGATCACAATATTTAAAATAATCTTGTCAGTCAGATATCTCTTAAACTAATTACGATACACACATTTTTGTAGGGACTTAAGAGCACTATATCTTTTTAATTGTACTTTTGGCAGTCATTTACACATGCCCGAGGTCACTTTGGAGGATCACCCAGTAACCCCCATACCCACTATGGACCCAAAACTTTCCAAATCATCTGGAAAACACCTCTACTCTATGCATGTATCGAGATATTTCTATCTGTTAAAAAGTTACAGAAATTTTTCAAAAAAATGGTTTGGAGCCTTTATGCGATAACAATAACGTTAATAAAAAGTTAATTTTTCACTCAATAAAAAATATATTTTCACATTTCCCACATCAAATCAAATTTAAAGGCCTAAAAACATTTTTATTTTTATATAAATTTAATACATTTATTTTGTTGTTTTTATTTTGCACAAAGCTGCTGCTTGCTCATACCACGTATGTATGTATGTATAAACACATGCACATCTTTAAAAAGGCAGTTTTGGCAGTTTTATTTTCGTTATCTTCAATTTTGTTTTGTGTTTTCATTTGTTTACAAATTTCTATTCTTAAATCATTTTATGCAAAAATACACAATGTTATTAGAATGATGAAAAAGTTTCACCGGTTTTAGGTGTGAAATTCTAGTCTATATGTCTTCTGCTGCGCTGACACTGTGCCTACAAATGGCTCTTAATGTACACTTTTTATTAGCGACTTATCACAATTTCTTCTTTTTCTTCTTCTTAGGCAGTTGGCCCCGTGCCGGATTTAACCATAAATGTCCTCAGCCAAAGGGATCTCATTTATAGCCTTACACTGGAGGTATCGGAATCCGGTCAACCACCCTTACAATCTTGGCAGCTAAGTATCTGTAGTAATTGCAATGTCGTCCTATGTGCTAAACGTGTTAGTGGTGGAAGTACTAATAATTCACAGCAAGTTGCGTCTCCACAATATCTCATAAATAGTGGCATACAGACCAATAACGAGGAATTAACACAAAAACGATCGGATAAAGCATTCTCGGATACCTTTGGCATACTAATAATGGACCATCCGAAAGCGGAAGGTCAAAATCAGTCCAATAATTTAGCTATTGGCTCATTGTCGGCCTCATTTGTGACGGGCAGCAACATGTCCAATCACTTGGATTCGAAACAGTTGCGTCTCCGGCAATTACAGGGTAATTTGCAACAGCGTCTGCAGCGAGAGATTGCCGAAACAGACGAGCGTATTCAGCGCTACACAGAGCAACAGTTTGCTCTGTTGAAAAGTTTCCGTGAGAAGTCTGAACAAGAGTACCAAATGCTAGTGTCCTTAATACAATGTATACCCGAACAGCAGGCCAATGAATGGCTAGATCGCCAGCCACCCACTCTGGATGTTAGTAACAACGGTGGCAGCTTTGGGGGTCCGCGAAGGCGTAATACCATATCCAGTCGTCGCGAATTGAATAGCACGGCCCCCACAACGCCAACCTCCACCCAGCCGCCGTCTAATATTTTCCATGTGAAACACCCAACCTCTGTTGCCGTACCGACTTCACCCACAAGTGCCATAATAACAACAACAACAAATAATACTCGGTCGGCGACAGCGGTAATCAGCACAAATGCAGTGGCTGCAGTGTCATCGTCTAATACAACTGTCGTCCTCCCCACAGTCGTCGGTAGCAGTTCAGCTTTAAATCGTAAAATGTCGAATTTCGACACGCCACCTGCTACTCCGGAAGCCACGCCCATGAGTGTGGGCAATAGTCCAACATTTCGCCAGCAGCAAAATGTTTCATTTGTCGGTCAACAAACTTTCCAACAGCAATTTCCAACGCCGACCATCGAAACTGCTGACGATTGCTTATTTGAATTAGAAGGTGTTGAGACGGTATCATCCGGTAACACCTCGTATATGAATTCTTCATTGTTCTTACAAAACCCGCCTTCACCAATGCGTCAGCAACACAATCAAAATGTGTCACATCAAATACTGCCACCGTACAACAGCTATCAACGTACTCTAAGCTATGGCCATCAATTAGCCGAAAATCATATGAGTGATTTAGATGAGAGCGATGGTGCTGAAGAAGCTGAAGGTAAGTGCTGCGAAAATTTGCCTAATTAATTTTAATTTTTTGTGACACTCTCATAGTGGATACTACTTGCAACTAGAATAATCGAAAAAGTATAAAATGTGTATATATATTTTTCTAAAGATTTTACAATTATCTGTAAAACTAGAGGAGATTTGCTTGAAAATAAAAATAAATAATAAAATAGTTAATTTTTTTAATTAAGTACTTACGATCCCATGTGTTTCACATGAAATTACTCCATATAGATATCGATTCGTGTCAAAATAATATACAATTTAAAAAGATACCTCTACATTTTTTTGCTTTTGAGATTAACATTCATTATCTTTATTTATCAGTTATTTGTTATTTTAATATGTACAAATAGATTTATTTATGATTACAAAAATAACTCATAAATTCCATTCGTTTATCCTTTATCTACAGATGCGTTGGATTTGGATAGCACTATGCCTATAGCTGCGACGGCAACACCGCAAAGACGTATTAATGCCAATAGCGCAGCTCATATGGCCAATTTTGCCAAGAGTTTGCCTATAGAAATTGCCAATTCTCCTCTAGCAAGTGGTCGTAGCTATTTAACACTAGATTCTGATGAAGATGTAAGTATTTTCACTAATATTTATTAGGCATGTCATATAAATTATATTTGTTTGTTATTTCAGGAGCTGGACAATAACGTTGATATTGCGGCCAGCATTAAAGCTTTAGCTAAAAGTGTTCACGGCGAAGCTGTCTTTGGCGATTTACCAAGGCCCCGTCTACGTTCACAAATTTAAGAGATTTTTCCGTTGAAAATTCAATGACGATCTTTTCTTTTTCAATTTTAGTTTTAGGTTTTTTTTCTTTCACATTGACGAAGTTTTTTCAGCAACAAATTATTAATTTAAGTATAATTTTTCTATTTTAACAAAAAAAAATGTTTGCTTTTAAGTTTAATTATGTATGTGTTATATTTGTTTTTCTTTATAGAATTCATTAGTTTTCTATATTTCAATTTTTCCAAATAAGTTTTTTTTTTCAATTAATTTTCTTTTGTTAATAATAACTGCTCAACAAAATGGAACTTTTTTTTGGGACAGATGAAGATTTAGAGATATTTTGAGATTGTATGATTTCAAAATTCTCGTTATGATTTCGAGAAAAAGGCTTCCAAAAAATATAAAGCGGATTGGTTGAAGTATTTTATACGTCTTGCATATTGTTTATGAATGAAACCCAGAGCCATAATCTTTAAAGACTAGAAACAACAATTCTTTAAGAGTCATAGACATAAGTTTTCTTCTGTCCAATTTTTTTAGAACAGATTTATCAAAACATGACTAAGCCAATGTTTTGTTCTTCTTTTGGATATAACTAAATATGTCAACACCTTTTTTATATAAAGGTGTTAACCAAAAAAATTATATATATACATACATACATAAATACATATACATATATATACATTCATGTGTAATACGTTAAAATAAATGTTCGTATGAACGAAATGCAATGATATCTCAAGTGTGCTATTAAGAACGAATGGAATGTTAAAGTGTACATCCATTTACTTATCAAATCAAATCCCTTCAGTTGGGAAGGCGTTCAGACGCCAAAAATTGGCGATTAAATACTGATTCCTGATTCCTTGCATTGCTAGATTGTTTGACATATCATTGCATTTCTAAGTTGAAAAACTTATATGCAGCATGAAATATTTAATTATAATATTTTTCATAAATAAATATATGTCTATGATGATGGTTATTCAATTCAATAATATCATGATCTGATCTATCTAATCTACATTTAATGTGGCATGTTAAAAACATGTTAGAGTTATGCTATTTCTATCGGAAGGAATTTGTTTTTTGTTACTTACATTAACTCTCTGCCTAACTGCAATTTTTTTAAACTAAACAACTACCTTGAAGTGTAATACTTTTATGAAATAGCCCATCATTTTATTTTTTTTCTATTCCTGTCCGAAATGTATGGGGTTTAATAGCTGATATCCGTGATCATAAATCATTTAAACCAGTGTGTTATCTGTTTTAATTTTGGAATACATTTAACTGTGTTGCTAATTTCTTAAAGACTATTTTTAAATGAGTTACATAACATTGCTGTGGCAAATTGAAACAAAAAATATACGAAAAATAATTTTTTATATTACAAAAATATGTGATTGTATTTTATTTTAGAAAAATATTCTTTTTTAAGCGATCAAACAAATAATCCAAATGAATTGTACTGCGTATGTTGGAGGAAAACAAAAATACAAATTTAACAACAACCCCTATTGGTTTGAGATAGCCAATAGTTATAGATGTCAAACTCCACACAAATTGTCAGCTGTAACTGTAAGTTAAACAGACTTGGTGAAATGGATGTATGTAATTGAAATCGTTTGCTTCTAAAGATATCCTTCAAACTTTTATTACGATCAATACAAAAGCTTGAGTTGAAGACAAAACCAAACTTTCCCCCACAATAATTGAAGTTTGTTAAAATCACTTTTTGAAAATGCTGCGGCAAGCTCTCCTGTCGGTGGGTATATGCAGATTTACCAACATGTAAGTATCAGGTATTTTCTGTCTTGGATTCAAAACAGTGATTTGTTCGTTGTTTCGTGTTTTTAAATTTGATATACGGCATCAAAACATACGGAATTAGATATTAAATTTTTGAATTTAAACGATCATGTCAAAATCCAATTTTAAAAACACGAAACCATGAAAAAATCAAAGGCTTGAAACCAATGTGGAAATCATAACATATCTGTATAATAGCATGGTTGAACTTGCGATAGCAGGCCAATCTACAATACATCTCGAAAAAAAGAAACTAGACGATCAATTGATGTCAATGGTCCCAAATTTATTTGACTTAAAACATGGTTTCTCCTTCATTTTGTAAAACACGACTTCTCGTGCTGTATTCTTTTTTGTATAAATTGTGTAAGTTATTTTGGTAACAACAAGAAAATGTGCAGAAACTAATGCAAGAAATTTTAATGCATTTTTAATAAAAGCAGGCCATAAATTTAATTATGAAAATATTTCTATTTCCAAGAGAGGGCCAAAAGGACGAGCGTTACTTAAATTGAAGCAAATCGATACAGATTTAGACATAGATTCCTTACAAATTTCGCTCTCGATTTGACTTTCCTAGAGCAAATTTGGCAAAACACATTTCAACTACACCATTACCAATTGAAATACGGAAAATTCCAATTGAAATTCAGAAATTCCATTTGATATTAAGATTTTCAATTTCAACTTGAGAAAATCCCAATTGAAATTTCAATTTGAAATTGAGAATATTCGATTTGAAATTAAGAATTTCCATTTCATAATTAGAAAATACCAATTGAAATTGAAAATTTCCATTTATTTCAACTAGAAACAGCTAACTATAAAGTGAATCTGATCTTTTTAAATTAAGATATAGCTCCCATACAAATCTCCTTCCCGATTTAACTTTACAGATTTTGCTCTAATTTGGCATTTCAACTGGAAGCATATATTGTGAAAGTAGGTCACATCGGTTCATACGCGTACAAAAATCGTTCCCGATTTCACTTTTTTCCTCCTAATCAATTGTAATAGGGTAAAAAGTGGAGGATATCTCCGCCCGACTTTAGCCTTTCCTTACTTACTTTTTACTTGTGAGGGAAAATAATTCCACTATCGACACCAAGCACCCAATGATAAATGAAAACTAATACGTTTATTATTTATTGCCGTAAATTTGTAATTTGGAAATGGAGTCGTCACAATAAATAGTTGGAATTTTTAGAAAAATATATGTATGTTTATGATATATGTATATATACAAAGTTAATCAACCCAATCGGTGTCATTAGAATCATCGTCGTCATCGTCAGAAGTGGCTTTGGCCTTTCCTGTTGGTGGGGGCGGTATCAAAGACGAAAGCCTTGAAATAACAGGATTACCAGACGGTGTTTTCATCGTAGAACCACCTTTCTCCGCATTGTCGTTATTATCTTTCGCTCCCGAAATACCTTTACGTCTCATTAAAAGTTTATTATGCAAATCAGCCATTAAATCGCCACCAGTAGTGGGTGTTTTTTGCATCGAACTGGATTTTTGATGAGTTGTATCTACAACATCGTTATTATTAGTTAATGGTGCTGCAGCACGCTTTAAATGAGCTTTACCCAGCCCACCGGCATTGCGTATAGCTGCCATTAATTCTGAACGATCCGATGTGGGAGAAGATTTAATTGTCGGCTTTTGTTTTGGTGGTGCTATGGCTGGTAACGGAGGTGGTGGTGGTGGAACCGCGTTTGTAGTTAAAGGCGGTGCTGGAGGAGGTGGTGGCGGCGGAGGTGGAGACAACTCCACCTTAGAAGATTTTGTGTTGGCATTTTTATCATGCGCCTCAATCTGATTGGGAATGCTGTTTGCTTCTGAACTATCCTTAATCAAATCGTTCAAGTCTGGCAGAATTTCAACTACCATTTCCAAAGATGGAGCTATTTTCTGTTTCGCCTCTTGACTTTCGTAACGTAAATCATCTGCTATACCTGGCAGATCGGGTAAATCTAACGGTAAATTTAATTCTGGAGCTTCGCTTAGCTTTGGCGTATATTTCAGACCTCCAGAAGGTGTTAGTTTCTCATTTCGATGGGCCAAGGAATGAGGAGCTGGTTCTAGTATTTGTTTTGGTGTTATTAATTGAGAACTGGCGCCACTATTGTGAACACGTTTAGATTTAAATAACTTGGCTCGTTTCCAATTATCTGTTTGGCCGCCGTTATCTGCAACATTTTCATCTAAGCTATATGGACTATAGTCGCTATTGAACATCAGCACAGATGATGCTGATTTAAGTCCAGTGGGCATAAAACCTAGATCTTGCGTTGGTTTAATGTTCATCCTTTCCCTGGTTATACTGCTATCGAGAGAGGGCTGATGTTCCCGGACATGAAAAAATACCAACTTTTCATTTGTATTTGGTAAATTCAAATCAATTTTCGATTTTACTTCGTAGGCATCGCTCAAATTCTTGTTGGCTGAATCGTATTCGATGCCTTCTTTAAAGGTGACTGGAATTTCTTTGAATATGTGTGTGGCCGGAAAACGAGCAGGAGCATATATAAGTATAGCCTTACGAGTTCCTTGCAAATTTTGAATCTTCGCCTGTGATTTCTTTATACGCTCCTGTAATTCGTCCACTTTGTCATTGTTTGATTTTATCCTATTGTCGATAGTATTAAAAACTGTATTAATAGTTTTTTGGAGACTGTCAAGGGCGTAGGCTGCCTGAATTATCGTTTCTTCGTGACGTAAATCATGTGGTATTATTGGCACCGTAAACATTTTAAGGATAATTTAAATAATTACGAGTGTTAATATAAAGAATGTTGTTGGTTGTGGATTCGATTGCCTTTGATTGTTTTTTCCATTGTTTGTAACATATGATTGATCATATGCGATGAAATAAATATTCAGTAATCGTTAGGGCCGTCATATGGTGTCTGTTATCGATTATAGACATTCGACTAACGGCAGTTAATTTTGTGCGCTGTCGACATATTTGAATTTGGTTTTGCTTAAACGTCGCATATTTATATGTTAATTGCCTTACCTTCAAAACAAGGTATATCACATTAAAATCGGTCAAGTATTTTAGGAGTTACAGTTGAAAAAACACACCTTTTTGAAAAAGTAGTAATTTGTTCACTGTTAAATTGGTCATAACTCGTGAAAAAAAATTTATATTTATTTTTCCAAAAAATGTGTATACAATATTTTTATGAGAAGAATATATACACAAACTTTCGAAACAATCGCAGCTATTGAGGTCAAAAATCGTACCGCTTGGCATGGAATGACTCATTTATTTTTGAAAACCTTATTATTAAGGCTGCTTTTCTTTAAGTTGGACAACTAGCTGCGATAACAAAAACCGAAATAAAAAGGAAAAATTTCAATCAAAATATTTTTTTAATTTTCGCCAATAGCAATAGTTTGTATGTACAAATTTTGAAAAAAAAAAATAGTTTTATGGATAATTTACTGGATAATAATTATCCAGTGTAATTCAAATTTATTTATTAATATTTTTTAAAATTTGTTTTGATACAAATATTTATATTGTAGTTGGCTGCAATGTGAAAAAATATTTTTTTTATTTTGAGTAAAATATTGACTTTTTTAACGTTTTTGTTATCGCAGGTTCCAGATAATTATCCAGTGTAAGTCAAATTTGTGGTTATCGAAGCTAAGTTCAAAAACGTCAACACTTAATATTTCTTTCAAGAACAACCCTATTATATCACAACATATGTTTCTTACCATAGCCTATTTGTTCTTAGTAAACAATACTGAAATTACTCCAGCTGCAAAACAGAGAAGCAAGCCGCCGACTATTTTTAACGAGTCGCGCCGCCGCTGAAAATCTCGGCTGATCGCCGGCTCAAAATGCAGCCGATTGCACCGGCTTAGCCGATTTTTTTAATACCATTCTTATAATATTGTTTTGCTGTGTGCAACTGTGTGAGTGCTAATCTACCACATCAGTGAAAATTAAATAAAAAAGAAGTAATACATTAACACATAAACAGGTAACAACTTGGTTATTATTAATTATTATGAAGTAGGTGATGGTGACCTCCGTAAAGATATCCAATCTTATTTCAATGCTCCTCACGAAGATACCGAATGTTTGGATTGGTGGCGTCAAAAAGAACAGGTGATTTTAATGAATTTACAAATGAGAAATTTCCATGCCAACACTTGTGGTTATATTTTTAGATTTTCCCAAGAGTGTCTAAGCTAGCTGAATTTTGTTTCGGTATTCCTGCAACTTCTAATATTAAAATAAAGTACAAATTATTTTTAATACTTTGGATTTATATGTTTATTTTTAATAAAAAATTAATAAAATTGATTTTTTTATAAAAGCGATTTTTTTTGCTGTTTTTTTTTTTTTGAAGTAAGAAAAATAACGGCGCGAGCCGATAAGCCGCCGCCTCCGACTATTTTTGCATCAGACGCCGCCGCCGAAAATTTTGGTTCGGCTTGTTTCTCTGCTGCAAAAGCCGGATAATTAATATAATGTTTCTTGTCAAAAGATTTAGCAGCAGTTTCCAACGTATCAACAATATAGCCAGAACGAGGCAGCCGGGAGATTCTTTGGGAGTGAGAGTATGTACACATTCCATGAAATAAACAATAAGTAAGGTTATTATTTTCTATTAAATAGTTTTTCTTTTACAAAGGGATGGATTAAAAATATACGCCGATTGAAAAACAACATCTTTCTGGACATTAACGATGGCTCGACTATGGAGAAATTTCAAATTGTAGTGCCTAAGAATGACAGTACAAAGACATTGACTGTGGGCAGTTTAGTAAAGGCTTTGGGTAAAGTGCAATTGGCGCCGCATGGGCATTATGAACTACATGCCGATGAAGTGGCTACGATAGGTAGACGCCAACTATATGTTAATTTAAACACAGTACTAATATTTTGAAACACTTTAGCTGAAGGCCATCTGACGGAAGGCTTCCCATTTTCGCCCAAACAACAGCATGCCCCCGAGTATGTCCGTGACTTCTTGCATTTACGATCCCGCATAGATTATGTGGCTGCAGCTATGCGCTTAAGGCACAAAGCTCAAAAGGCTCTGCACGATTTTATGGACAAGCAGGATTTTGTGCAAATTCATACTCCCGTAATGACCACAAATGATTGTGAGGGAGCTGGAGAGGCAATACTTCTGTTTTTCATTATATAAGCACATCTATTTGATATAAATGTTTTTTTTTTCAGGTTTTCACAGTACGTCCTGATTCTCAGCAGCTTTTGAAACAGATGTCTCGTCCCGAAGTCCCATTGGAAGACAGTTATTTCGGTTCGAAGGTTTTTCTAAGTGTATCCGGCCAATTGCATTTAGAATCCATGTCTTATGGCTTGGGCAATACCTATTGTTTCGGACCGGCATTCAGAGCCGAAAATTGTAAATCTCCTTTGCATTTATCAGAATTTTACATGTTCGAAGCTGAACTGGTTTATATGGAAGATATATCCCAACTATGTTCCTTCATAGAGCAAATGATCAAGGCGGTTACACAACAAATTTTAGAATCAAGCTCCTCCGACGTGGAGTTTTGCCAGAAAAAGGCCTTAGGCGAAATACAAACCATGGAGTGGTTACAAAAAGATTGGGTTGTGCTGAACTACAGCGAAGCTTTGGATATCGTTTTAAAAAATAAGCAGAAATTCAAAACTGCAGTAACTCCCGACGAGGGATTTTCAAAAGAACAAGAGCTATTTCTAGTTGAGAACTGCAAAGCGCCAGTGTTTGTGGTGGATTGGCCTTCGAAACAGAAACCATTCTACATGAAGCAATCTCGTACAGACCCTTCTGTTGTTCACGCCTTGGATCTACTTATGCCATCTGTGGGCGAGTTATGTGGTGGCAGTCTACGCGATAATGACGAAACAACATTGAAAAATCATCCACAATTGCCTCAAGGTCTAGAATGGTATTTGGAATTGCGCAAATATGGTGGTTTACCAACTGGGGGCTTCGGTATGGGTTTCGAGCGTTATTTACAATTGTTGTCAGGCGTTAAAAATATCCGTGATGTCATACCGTTTCCCAGACATCCTCATAGTTGTAAAATGTAAAAGTTAACTAATTTTAAGAAATATATATTTTTGTTTAATAAATTCTCGCTTATATAAATTTCTTGCTTTTATGTATTTATATGGTTTTCTTATATAAGCAATAACTACTATAGTTGAATGCATTATACTATCCCATAAAATGTTAATTTTGATTTTTCTGATTGTGCTCAAAAAAAAAAAAAAAACAAATTAGCACATTTTGCATTAGTGCATTTTGCAAAATTAAAAATTTATATATTTTTTTTTCAAAATTGGTGTCAAGGCCCGTAAAGCAAAATGTAAGTCTTTATTATCAAGAGATTCAATTAAAACCATTAAAGATATATTCTAGCGTGGTCTTCCTGCTATATTCTATGGCGATATGGCTTTAAACATGCCATTAATATTTCAACAAATTTTGGAGATGTTAGATTACGATCAAAACCATTATTTTTGCAAAAAAGAATTTCGATTAAAGTAACCCGTATCGGTTTACTTTGATTTCTTCTCTCGATTAGTGAAGCATTTGAAATTTTGTAAAAGATCGTATCCGAAATTATTTTTTAAATAGTGTTTCACTTTTACTCTTTCGTAAACTGTCACGATTTTCTTTTCCGAAATTGAAAGTAAAAACACTTTATAAAATGTTACGATTTTTAAGAAAAAATAATAAACTTTATTTTTTGTCAAAAAAGTTTTTTAATCTTCTGGGAATTTTTTTCTAAATTCTTTAGGAATTTGATGTATAGATAAGGGTGGTTTATTGTATTCGAACATGTTAACCATTCGAATGTTAGTTATGCTACAAACACTCCGCCCAGTAGATTAACCAAGATCTCCATATCATTTAATTACATACCGCATGTAACTATCGTTTTTTACTTATATTTTGTATTATCAGCTTAAAGCTTGTAATTGGTACAAGGTAATATAAATGGAACATAAGTTATTTCTTTTTGGTAATGGTATAAAGTGCATTGTCCAGAGGATTCAATGTGAGTTTTAGGTCCAAACGCTTGGCCAGTGCATCTAGTGTTTCAATTTCTTTGTTTGTCAATCCAGCAGGCAGTTTTAGGTCATTTTGATCACCATCATCTTTGAAATTTCGCATAAGTTTCAGCATATCCTGTTCGAGCATGTTTAGGTCGTCATCGTTTTGTTTGATCGGCTCAGATTGGTTACTCTTATTTATGCCCATGGCTTTCGTCCACATTTTGTGTTCGCTTTCCTTATAACGTTTATAGCGTTCTTCCAAAAGTTTCAGTTCTTTGCTAATATCTAAATTATGTGGCTCCATATGTTGGGCCTTAATCAGATGCCCTCGGGCCTTTTCGTACTCGCCCAGCATTAGAAGGGCTCTGCCCTCCTGAAATAGTGCTTTGCATGATGGTTTATTGTTAGTTAAATATCTAATTTCCTTACACATAATACACGTCTTGGCAGGGGCGTTGACTTTTAGATAACAGACCGCCAAATTTGTATAGAGTTTCAAAAGAAAAGCCGTCTGGGCTTTTTCCTCCTCCTCGCTGCTGAGTCGGCTGAACTTTAGAAGATCGAGTGCTTTTTCGAACGCGCGACAGGCATTACGATGCATGCCTTGGTTAAAAAAATCCAATCCTTTTAGATGAATATCCTTAACTTTGTCTATAACTATGGCATATTTATTACGATCTTCTTCGGGTATTTGTTGCTCTGCATCAATGTCGCCAATCAGATTATAGGAAACTAGTTCGATTATGAATAAACCATCGGCCTTTGGTTTTACACGAGGAGGACATCCCATTTCGCGGAACAGTAAATGATAGGAAATAACAAATTGAGCATTTTCTCCCTTACGCATAGTGCGTACAGCTTCCTCCAAGCCTTCCAGAACTTCATTACGGCCCGTGTAAAAACTATAGGAGGATCCTCTTAAAAAGCTCGAGTCAAACGGGGCTCCTTCTCCCTCCCAATAGGCATTATAACGAATACACGCACGAGCATTAACAGGCACCTCGGGATCTGTTTCATCTCCGACCTTTGTAATTTTTTTCCAAATGTATGGATTCAACTGTTGCATGTGCTGCTTCAACTCCTCGAAGGATTTTGTCCATGGCGAAACCAATATGGCCTGGTCTATGGGGGTTTTTGAATCGTCGTCCGGCTCTTCATCTGAACCTAAGTTCAGTTCGTCGTAGATATCATTCGTGAAACCCTCATCGAAGTTTGTGTTTATCTCAAAATTAGTGCCGCTAGTAATCAAATCACTGCAAAAAAGACCGGTATCTACATTTGGTTGTTATAAATGGAATAGTATACTTACTTTATGGACAACGGATCCTTCAAGAAATTGCAAACGCCGGGCAATTGATCGTCTTCCATCTTCTTACTGTTGTACTTTTTTATGAATCCTTTTAATCCTTACAATTCTTCGAAATTTATTTCAAGAAAGAAATCGCGTCTAGTAATTTGATTCCACTTGTAATTGAAAATCGATTTTTAGATTTTATAATCGATTTTTAGAGATTAACTAATCAATTTATCAAGCGCAACCTAACCTAACTGCACACCGTGCGCCGTTTGTCAAAGTAAAGAGTTACGTTCGTACGTTCCACTATAAAGACCCATTCAGACAGCCGCAAGTTCGATTTCACCTCGATTTTGCACGCAATCTAAAAAGACTATAAAATGTTTTGTAGAAAACACATTATCTCGATTGTTAGTGTCAAATTTGTATGGGATATAACATTTGTAAATCGACCTTGATTGCGCATTCGATTGGGCTTACTAGCTTACAATTAAGTGACTTGATAGGGTGACACCATTGTTACCTATTGTTTTTTCTTAAATGAATCATCAAGAAAAATCTGGCAACATCACTAAGAGAGTAACAGCTACTTTCTTGTTAAGCGAGTAAATTCCATACAAAAATTAAGCTAGTAAGCCCAATCGAACAGGTCTAGTGTGAACTGGCCTTTAGAATTCATACGACAATAAATATACGGTCGTACGGTAAGCTCACATTTAAGGCGGGTCTAAAAAACATATGTATTCAGGATTCTGACTTTGGAAGTTTGACTGACGTTTAATTTGGGGTTTAAGAAATTTAGTAGAGTTGTTTATATATTTTTTTTCTGCTAAAATATATTCCTTAAAAGTTTGGTGTTTAGTTGTATGTGAAAATGGCAAGCTGCTATGAAATACCATCGTGGGCCGGAAAACCGCCGACGGGATTTCATTTGGATGTATTGAAAGAGGATAAACTGGTGCAAAAATTAATGGTGGATGAGAAAAAATGTTATTTGTTCGGCCGGAACTCGCAGATGAACGACTTTTGCATAGACCATGCCTCATGTTCACGCGTCCATGCCGCCTTTGTGTATCACAAACAGTTGAATATTGCATATTTGGTGGATTTGGGTTCAAGTAAGTGCAGGAATTAATCCAGTAGATTTCTAATTAATATACCACCGTAGCCCATGGTACATACATTGGAACGATGCGTCTGGAATCACATAAGCCTACACAGTTGCATGTCAATAGTATTTTTCACTTTGGAGCTTCAACAAGAAATTATATACTGCGTGAAAGGCCTTCTGCGGGTCAGCGTAATAATATTATGGAAGATATACCCATGAGCGAATCAAGTGATGGTGCTCTATTGGGTTTGCCAGAAAGTCAGACGGAGCTCGATGTAAGATAGCATATGGGATAAACATATCAAAGTTAGCCACCTATTTATTGGTTCCACATTTGGGTTACAGCATTAACAAGAATGTCTACTTCATACTGAAAATACCACAAACTAAGTTGAAAGGATTTCGTTATAAAGTTCGAAATTTTGAGCAAAGCTTACGTGAAGGTTTCGCGTTGATAATCCTCATGTAACTACGTCAACTCATATTCATTACTATTGTTTTTTTCCATAAAAGTATTTGAATTGATAAGAAATAGAAAAACACAGATTTTCACTTAATTCAAAATTCGATTTAATTTTTCCAAATTTTAGATATTTTTATGGTTTCTTCTCGATCCGGCCACAATCGTAAATGTCGAATAAGACTCAATCATTCCATGTGACATTCCGTATTTAGAGAACAATAAAGCTGCATTTTTAGTCGACTGATCTTTGAATATTTTGAAAGTTATAGGCATAATACTGACGTTGGTCGGTTTTTTCACGAATCCAAATGATTGCAAAGGTAATGAATTTTGTCCACGGTCGAGGGCGTACCAAGAGGTGGCAATATGAGCAGCCTCCCACCCTTGAGCTCGAGCCGAATCAAATTTAGTACGTGTATTTGCGTCTATATCATTAAAAAATATAATTTTACTTATCCAGTCCCAAAATATCCTAGTCTGTCTATCCACGTTGTGTTAATTTTTCGAACAAGAACTAGTTTCATTGAAGAAATATGTGGGTAACTGTGATATGTTTTCCCCGTACATTTGTATGTTTAACAAATAATGATGAATTTTGCCTTATTATCGACAGAATTTAACGGAATACAATACTGCTCACAACCGTAGAATATCTATGCTGGGAATAGTGGATGACATAAGAAAGGTGAGGCAAATAGAATTGTGCAATTGATGACATATTGCGATACAATCATGCTCTTCTCTTGAGAGCAGTGTGGAGAAGTTAATTCTCGAAAGAACAGTTTGAACCATTTGTTTTGGAATGTTTTCTAGAAAAACTATTTCTGTTTAACAAATATTTTTAGAACAAAAATCCCCGAAAACGTCGAAATGTTACATTTAATGATGAAGAAATCATTATAAATCCGGAAGATATTGACCCCAATGTTGGCCGTTTCCGAAATCTAGTGCAGACAACAGTAGTCCCGGCTAAACGTGCCCGTTACGATGGAGCTAACGTTATGGGCATATCGACAACGCCAACAATTTCCAATACAAGCCATGCTACTAATCCGCATCAGATATTCCAGCACAACTATCAAGAGCACGCGAAAAATCTCCAAAGCCCAAGTTCACCCAACAGTACATCAGTGGTCACGTCTCTATACCAAGGGTTACCGGCAACAACGCACGAATCACATGCTGGCCGAGAATTTGATGTTAGCGGACCTTTGGCAATCGGTGCGAAATTGGGTCTATTTCCCAATCCTGCTCCCGATGTTACGCCGCTAATAAATGACACCACTCCAGCATCTAATTCTACGAGATCCCAAAAGAACGCCGTGGCCAATGCAAGTGGTATGAAACTTATCATTCTTATCTTTCTAAAATGCTCCTAGTACAATGGACTCTCTCTTTTATTCTTATTTTAGTTCGCTACGAGGATCCCATGCATGCAGATAGCTCAGGCAGTTCTGGTCCTCACAAGAAGAAGAAATACGCCAAGGAAGCCTGGCCCGGACGGAAGCCGATGCTTGGTTCTTTATAACAAAAATTCGTTTAAATTCTTTTCACCCCTCCCAATTAATTATATTAATTAATTTCAGTTTCGATTATCAATTGCATTGGTATCCACTATTGTGAACAGCTAGCTTCATAAAACACAATGGCTTTACAAAAAGCAAAAATAGTAAAAAGTCAACAATTTATTGAAAAAAGTAAAAAACAAAACACCAACACCTTATCACCAAACAGTCACCATCTATATAGTCTTCTTCGATTTCTAAATTCGTTAGATTGGCAGAATTAGCATGAAATGCATTCAAACTTTGCACACTCCACAACACGAGCAGTTCTCAAAACGATACATATATCTAAATTCGATTTTTTATGTTTTGGAACATTACTTCCAATACCACATCTAATTTTAAATCGTATCTTTTCATTCTCTCACACACTATATGAAGATTTAAGTTTATTAAAGTACTCCAAGTCATGTCGACTTATCGAGGGTATAAATTTACGAAATGATTTGGTGAAATCCTCTGCTTCGACTATAACATTTTCCGGCTGCAAATCATCGTCTGTGAAATTGCCCTCCGTGTGACGTTCTATATAGCGACGCACAGCCGACAACCAAGCATTTGAACATATTGAATACAAATCAGCGCCGGACATTTCACCTTTCAGTTTTTCGGCGATCTCATTCATATTGCAGTTACTGGCCAGCACAAAACGTTTTGTTTGTGCCTGCAGTACCGAAGCCTTGTCCTCTGTGGTACTGCAAGGACCGACGTAAAACAGTTTGTCAAACCGACCAGGTCTTAGCAATGCCGGATCAATTAAATCGGGACGATTTGTGGCCGCTAAAATAAATATTGGTTTACTCGGATCGTTTCCCATGCCGTCCATTTCTGCTAATAGCTGTGAAACTACACGATCCATTACGCCACCTGAATCTCCAGCCACCCCTCGGTTTGGAGCTAACGAATCCAATTCATCCAGAAACAGAACACAAGGTGCCGCCGATCTGGCACGTGAGAAAACTTCTCGTACATTCTGTTCGCTCTGGCCCACATACATATTGAGTAGTTCGGGCCCTTGTACAGAGAGAAAACTTAAGTTGCATTCGGTAGCGACTGCCTTGGCGACCAGTGTTTTGCCTGTTCCCGGTGGTCCATAAAGCAGAATTCCCGATCTCCTGAGATTCTTGCCCATCAACTGAACGTGTTTCAAAGGTAAACCAATGCTAGATTGTATTTCGTCTTTCAGTTTAGCCAAACCGCCAATATCGGACCATAGTACCTTAGGTACTTTAGGAGCACCCAAGCTGTCGGCAAATGACGCTTGCATAACATTGAGATGCTGAGAAAACTCATCATAGGTAAGAGGTTTCAAAACTTTATTCGGCCTCCAAAGTTTGCGCACAGCATTTTCATGTAGTAGCTGAAGATCGCCCAGTATAAATCCTTGTGTCTTATCTGCCACCTCGAGTAGTACCGATTTCGCTGCCTCCCAGTTAGGATAGAGTTTGGGCAAAAACCGTTCTTGCATTTCTAGGGGATACAATGGTACCGCATCCAAGTCGCGACAATTGAAGACTTTATTTTTTGTAATCTCCTTTTTGTGCAGCCATTTCAAAATTTCGTATCTTTGCTCCTTGGACGGTGATTCGAGCTTTATCAATTCCAAAAACATGCGATGTATCATGGGTTTCAAGTATTTTTCATTGGTTAAAGCTACAATTATCACTGGATATTTCCGTTTTTTGTTAAAAAGTTCTTGGGTTTGAACTTGAAAAGATGCCAAGAGCCGGAGATCTTCGTTGCCTTCGTTATCAATGCCAAAAATCTGTGGGGAATAGAATAAGTGGATATAGGTATAAAGTTCTTGTTGAATGCATTACAACATACCTCGAAATTGTGAAAGCAAATCAGCAGTGGCTCACTGATTAGACTTTTGGCGAATACGGCCTTCAATTTAATTTCCGTGTGTGAAGGAACTTGCGAAACTATTTCAGCACAATCAACGCCAAATGTATGCAAGCCCAAGTCCCGGGCGACAGCGTTAACCAATTTGGTTTTCCCAGCACCACGTTCCCCTTGCAGTATGAACATCGGATTGATGTGTTCCGAAGATAAACAGGTAGATTTTCGTGGCAAAAAGGCATCTATTGAAGATCGTAAGCATTCATATGCTTCGCTTAAGCCCGCCGGATAGCTGTCAACTATAGCAAAATCATCCAAAATTTGGCGCGGCAGGAACTGATGTGTCGTGGCCACTTGAACTAGATTTGTTAAACCTTTGGCCACCACAGCTTGCATTTCAAATTCACTGCTCCGGACCTCCAAGTGAACACAGCGAAAGTGTAGGAATTTCATGTAGGCAAAAATCAAATAATAATGAGCATATTGAGCGGTGCCAACAAGTTCCGCATTGACTTCGATGCGGTATGTATGGCCGCGATGTAATAAACGCGGTGTTTCGAAATAGTTGCCTAAAATCATGTCTGACACCTCGGGGGGTAACTCATAAGGATTAGTGAGCATATATACATGAGCTTTCACTGCAATATGCGGTATGCTTTGTTCTTCATTAAGTTGCTGAATTTTCGCCCAAAGACGCGCTCTTCCCACCGATGCATTAGTGATGTTGAAGCGGTCCATTAGGTTTGAATAGAAATTTTCCTGAAATAAAAAAATAGTCGGTGGTTTCAACGTTTTTTCAGTTCTTCTTTCAATGATAAAATAAAAAATCTTTATTTTACCAAAAATTCAAGGCACAAAGTTTACATTAACTGAGATCGCAGTACATTTTAGAAACAATTGACATAATTCTACTTACCTGCACAAATAAACAGTCTTTTTTGCAGTATTTCACAGGCAGTATTTGTACCAACATTGTGTGTGGGGATTTCTTCAAAATCTGTTTTACCAATGAACCACTTTCGCTGCTGCTGTCATTGCCATTCTGTGCTACCGCTTCATCACTGATTTCTGGCCTGCCAAAGCTAACGGTCATATTAATGAAATTTACAATGTCCGATTCGGCATAGTCTTCGTAGAGTTCCTCTGAAGCAAATACGATATGTTCCGATTTGATATCCTCATCTTTTATTAAATGTTCATACAGAGTATTGGGCAATGGCACTAAACGACATTTATCTTTGAAATATTTCATATAGCGATGATAAATGGCATATTGCAAATAGCCGGGGTAGATGAACCAGGCACGTTTCGGATACAAAATTTGTACAGCACCATTGTAAGCCTCAATCAGGTCACGCATGCGTCCAGAATAGTTGTAAATCGCCGATGTTCCATTATCAAACGAGCGTTTGGATATCAATTTTTTCTACACACAAATAATAAAAAGCGTTAGATTCTCAAATACATATTCTTTTTCTTAATCAAAGTGCTCTGGCATAGTTTTTAACAGTAAGAGAGGGCGAAAATGTTAGGAGAGATAAAACATAAGACTACGAAAGATACAAAACATAAATCGAACATTGTTTGATAGATCAAAATTAGCTGTTGTTAAATGTATATTGTTTTGGCAAGATATAGTAGGTGTAGCATGTGTGCATGGAAGGTCTTTAATATGCAGTTTTTCTTTTGGGCGGAACGATATATTTCTACAAAAAAACATCTATCCAATTTGCAAAAGTTGGAGACACTTACGCAAGCATTTGGTTTGGTTGATTAGTATAGTACTACATTTAAAAACGATTAAATACGGACCACATTTAGAGCATGGCTAACATTTTCGAAGAGAATGAGGAGAAACTTTCAAATTTCTTACCCAAATTAATCAACGGCAACATTTGGAATTTGGTTTTTAAGTTTTTATCTATTGTAGTCTACTAGTAATTGATAGAGATTGGACTAACAAAAATGACAGATACAGATTTCTTTGTGTGGATCCAGCTAATAGAGCAAATCTGCTGTTGGCATATAAAAAAGTTTCAAAGTTAGTTATGTATATGTACAATAGTTATAGCTTATAGTTTCGTATAAACGAAATTTATGTATATGCATGTGAAATACTTTAAACGGTGTGCATATAAACGAAAAATACTGTGATCAATACTAAAATATTTTGATTCAAAACGTAGCCTTAAGGCACTACTTAACGCTGCCGTGAGGGAGAGAGAGGGGAGTAAACCAAAAAATACTAAAATTCAAATTTCTTCATTTACATTTTGTGTAGAAGTTGACTTATTGGCGGTTCGGTTCGATTTACATCCAAGAGGTTTTAGTATCAAACAATTGGAGATGGGGTGTATATTCAAGTTTGTAACAAGTTAAAAATTTTTTAATTTCATTCTGGGTCATAGAAAAATTCTAGACGATTTGTTGCCCAAATGAAAAAGCCAGGTGTATGCTTTGTTATCAAATATACGCGGATATGATATTTGAGGAAACACAGTTGGCAATTTAAACAAAATATGGCATTCTGATTTGATGATAATCGTGAGAAAAATCACATTTCTGTTGCAATAATCGTATTATTTTTACGGGTACATTAAAATGCCAACATTTGCATTTGTTCCAGCATTTTGTACGTCACAATATTCATTTTGAAAAAATACTTACATATACATCCGGAAACCATGACATTTAAAGACAATTTTTGTTTACTGTTTAAGTGCACAAGCTGTATATATTCAAACATAAGCCAATATATATATTTATATCCACATACATAAGGTCCCCTCACCAAAATTAATAAAATTGAAATAATCATGTGCTTACACCATCCGACAGTCCATATTACACTTGAAAGGGATGATATACGTCTGAGTTAATTTATGTTTTTAGTTTTTCATTTTATCATTTTATCATCAACGACTAAAAATTTCCGAAGGATATAATTTTTCGAAAATGAAAATACTTACATATTAATACCGATATACTTAAGTGTCAAATCAAAGAGGAGAATATCTGCTAAAAATCTTCTATCTGTATTAATTTAGTATTGATAACCATTTTAAATTTTCAATTTCACTTTTAAAAAGTAAAATAAAAAACTAAGTACACTAATTTAAGAAGTTCTATATTTGGTTGTGAAAACAACATATAATTATAAAGTTTCCGTTATTTTTTTACGAATTTAATAGGTTCCAACTCAATACATTGTTGCTTTAATTCCTTCTACTTTATAATTAATTAAATATACTTTATATATATATACTTTATTTTATATTAAATTATAATAAATTCAATTTAAACGGGAGGACAAATGCAAACAATAACTTTGTACTACATTTATAAACATGAAGCTTTTTAATTGGATTACATTAGGGTTGTTTTTCTTTACGACTGGACATCTATGTTGCGATAACAAAATCCTAAATTAAAAGTTAAAATTTCACTCAAAATAAAAAATATTTTTTAAAATTGTCGCCAACAATGTGTGTGAAAACAAATTTTGAAAAAAAAAATTATTTTAAAAAGTCCAGTGTAAGTCAAATTTATGATCCAAAAAAGCCAACACAAAATGTTTTTCTTGAAAATTTGTTTTGATATATATATTTATTGTAGTCGGCTCTAATGTGAATTTCGTATTATATTTTGAGTAAAAAATGAACTGTATATTAACGTTTTTGTTAGCGCAGCTTGTTATCCCGGCTTAAAGAAAAACAGCTCTATTAATAAGTAAAATTTTGCTGAATATAATTAAATAAAATGCGGGTGTTGTGAGGAATCGCATCTTCTTTTAAAGTCTTCCGTCATTCTACACGTTGGATGGAATATTGCTTGTAGATTATTTTGAGCAGTTGATTATATTTTGCCAAAGCAGACTATATTGGAACGCAGTAGAAAATTACAGGTAAATTTATTTATATAATAATGTTTCTATCTATATTCCGGTTTATTAATTATAAGAAATGCGTTTTTTTTAATATATACTGCAGTTGAGTACTGCACCCAAATACTTTACAGAGCCGAAGAGGTATATGCCGATTTTGTCCGTATTTGTGAAATTGTTGTGATAAGATAAAATTAAAAAATATATATCAAATTATTTAGAAATACTTTGTTATCCTTGAAGAAGTTGTTTACTATTTTACCATGTCTCAAACTTACAGAAGGATGCTATCATACAAAATACCATTTTTAAGTGATAGTATGATATCCGAAGTTATAGTTTGCGTAGGAAATTTCAAAATAAGCAAAACAAACCTGCATACATATAACGCTTAGCTCTATGGATTTCTCGAATAACCACAACCACTTCTATCAAATGCAGAAAGATTCAATGAAGAGTATTTTTTATTTAATACATTGTATATCTATTAAACGGTAATAAAATCCTGAGTTATTATCTTATATAATAAATGAAAAATTCATTTTAAATAAAAAAAGAATTAAGAAAACTCTCAACGCTTGCAGCAGCAATATTTTCAATCTGCCTTAAAAATCTAAAACGTCGAAATTTTGGTAAAATTTTGAATATACATTACGAAGTAAAAAAATATATTGAATTGTTCAAAATAATTATGAATATAAATACACTTTATTTCAAAATACCGAAAATTGGAAAAAATAACTCCTTTCCGTTCAGCGATCATTGGTTAAACCTGAATATCTCCAAATATAAATACGTAAAACTACACCTAACGATGGGAGCGATAGCCGCGGAAAAGCAATGTAAGATTTTTTCTTCAGCATCTTCTGCATGCGGCTTGAGGTGGCTTAATGCATTCTACGTATACATGTACGTGTGACATAGCGCCATAGATCTGATCTATCTATCCATCCGTATATTGTGATGCTCGAATCGACGACGAATGTGTAATGCTGCACTTGTTGTTGGTGTGTTCAGAAGTAATCAAATAAGTGTCACAATAAATACTCAAGTTTCGAAATGATTTTATGTATTAAAACTAAAAATATACAGCATAATAAGTGCATGTGTGCAACAGCAATGAAAGAAAATGGAAAATGTGTTTGATAATTTTGTGTGAAGACTTACCTCTTCTTCGATTAGATCTAGCATTTCACTCAAATTTTTTTCTAGATAAGCAACAAAATAACATATACTTTTTTCCTTTTACACAACACACGTAATCTATGGGAATATGAATGAAGAGGTTAATTACTGTGATATATAATTTAATTTAATTCTGCATATATGGTTGTTTTTATACTAGTTGGAGGAGGAATTAGGAATTTGTTATTGTTCGTTATTAGAGTCCCATACATACAATTAGTTTAGTTACTTGTAATACTATTTAAATGAATTTTGAATTTTACTCGTAAAACCACACCGTGTATTTTTTTGTGTCTCAAGTTCAAGTTACTTATCATTCGATTCGATTTCAATTGAACTTTTTACCTTTTTCACAACAACTCTTTTTTTCATTTTTCCAACCCAAAAACACTATCAGAGATTTATTATGATTTGAGTTAATCGTGTTTTTCTAGACGATACAAAGATTAATTCGAACAACAACTAACTACTAACTGGCCCATGAAATTTCCAAACAGCTGTTCGTAGAAAATGCATAAGGGACTCTGCCTAATAGAAAGCGACAACGTCGCTGATAGTCCACCTTAAATACGTCCGTATTATGTAAAAAAATAAAAAATAAAATTTTCGTGCATTTGGGGAAATAGAGCAATTTTGGTCCTCTAGATGATTCTAAGGAAGGAAAATTTCCTTCCCAAGACTTAATCCATTTAAGAAAGCAATGTGTAGAAACGTTGCCACCTTCTCAAGTCTCTTAATTCTAAGCTAGTAAGCCCAATCGAACAGCCTACTGTCATTGTTAATAACAATTAAATAATTTCTTATTAAAGTTAAAATATAAGTGCTCCTACGAAAGAAATTGTCTGACTATCAGTATTTTGATAGATTTTTTATTTTTAATCCTCATAGGTCCAAGTGGGTCCAGCGGACTAAGTGTGAAAATGTTAGACAACAGAATGAGCCAATATTTGCTATCCATCAAACGTCCACGTAGGACGTTTCTACCTAAACAAACGAGTGGAGCAAATAAGAATAATAAATCAGAATATAGTAAATTTTATAATATTGAATAATTATTGAATCTTATTGTTTCCTTATATAAGACTTTCATTGTAATGAGGTAGCTAGAATCAATACTATCTCTGATAACTACACTATACAATAGAATTCATTACAACTAAGGGCAATCACAATGGACCCAAGAGGTCTCCAAGTGGATGCGACGATTCTTGACTAGATTGCGAGTCGTTCAAATCTAACCTATAGCGAAAGACCAAAGTCTAGATCAGCAAAGATTTAGCATTTTAAAATGTTCGAAAACATCATTTAACATTTAACTCGGCGTTGGTAGTATTTATTTCAACAATTCCATTCGTATGCAAATTGAAATCATCAAGACGTCGGCAGTCAGCATCCCTCCGGTCGACGTCACACATTTTAAAAATGTCGCATAGCGTTTGATTGAGTGGCGCCTCAATCTTGACGCACATCATATGTTTCGCTTGGTGTTTCTTTTGGCGCCAAAATTATTGTAAACAAATCGCCAAACAAACAAAAAAACGTTCCATAAACAAATAACAGAAAAAAAACAGCTTACCTCAGTATTACTTCATTACATTTTACATTAATATAATTTCACGGTCACGGACATACAATGACCACCCTAATTGAACAACAAGTAACAAAAATGGGCTTAATTGATGAACCAAATATTACGGAGTAAGTAAAAAACAATATTTTCACAAAACAAAATCTAAAATAATTCCTTTTAGAAAAACTACTGAACTGGTAAGATTACTGGAATTGAGATCGACTAATGTTCCGCTGCAAATAAATGAATATGGCAAAATTGTATTATGTGCCGATATAGCTGCTACTTTACTGGGAATTGCTTTTGATAAGGTATGTATGTGGTGTTGGTGGTCTGTTTATATGGATTAGTTACTTAAATTTTACTTTAGGAACAAGCCTTAAAGTTATCTGGCTTGCGTAAATCTCACTATACAAACAATAAACGCATGTTTGAAAAACTTTTGGATCTCAATAAACTAGTTGGAGTCAATGATATCTGCATACAATTGAGTCTGCAAGAAGTCAAAAAGAAAGCCGATGAACTACTGGAGCTGTACCGCAAGGTCATTGCCAGCGAACAAACAGACATTGATGATAGCCATCCGCAGTATGCTGCCATGGCTGTATTTATGGCGTGCAAGTTATGCCAAAAGAAAGTATCTAAGACAAAGCTAATGCCATTCAGTAATTTACGTCCCACTCAGTGGCAACAATTAGAACAACGTTGGGAGAAACTAATTGCAAAACACTACAAAAATGTCATGGATAATAAATTAGTTAAGCACGATTCTGAAGATCATAATGATGCAAAAGAAAAAAATCCAGTAAAAAATGCCGAGGATGCTAAAAAAGATCGCACTGAAGTTGAAGATTATGAAAAATGGAAGAAACGTATGCTGGCCATGGCAGAAGCCAAATTGAAACAAGAGGAACAACGTACGGATGTTGCAGATGGCGCAGAAAATGAATTAATTGAAATCAAGGATGTTGAAATATTGGGTTGTTAGATAGCTTAGTTTTTATGTAATATGAATAAGTTTTTTGTGTTGCTATTTTAAATTGTTATTTTTACCAAGGGCATTCGTGTGCTTGTATTTTCAATATCCATCTGGATGCACTCTCCAGATTTATTTTATTTAATAAAAAAATTCAGTAATATATGTATTATCAGTCAAAATAGAGAGCATTGTCTACGAACAACATTAACGTTAAGTTCGGCCTTCGTTCCACATATTGGCAAGATGGCTAAGTAAAACCTCACCTACATCCTGTGGTCGTCCATCTTCTCTAATAGCTGCAATTATATTCAATTAAAAAGCTTTTTATGTAAAAGTACAAGTATTCAGATTTTTTAAACTAACCATTATAGAGAACTAATTCAGCCTCGTCTTGTGTTGGCGGCCATTCATTTAAAAGTTTCTTCAGATGTTTATAGAATTTCATTAGTATCTCACGCTTCATCTCTTTCATTTGCCAAGTGGTGGATGGTGTAAAAGTCATAGATTCAAAAAATGACAGCATCGGTGTGGCCCCTTCCATGGCTACGTAGTATTTAGTTCCGTTAATAGGTTTCGTAAATTTATAAACATCGTTTTTAAAAGGTCTTTCGACACCAGCGCGATATTTAACAACTGTTTCTAAAGGCTTTAAAAAGGAAAACATGTTTTAATAAAGAAAATAATAATGGATCGGAGATTATCACATATTTCGCGGCCATCTGATCGTCTTAAGTGTCTGGCCCACGATGTCAAACGTTAACGTAGGCAGATTTTATTCGCGATAACATCGTGAGACAATATTAGATTTTTTTTTGGTTTTGACCATATAAACAAAACTATAGGCGACCAGCAGCCAAATTTCATACATGTTGCCCATATCTCTCGCGATAATAAAATTTTTGCTAAAAATCTATTGAACGTACAATTTCATTTTTCGTAATAAAATAATCGAGCTTTAGGTGAAAATGAATGTACATGCTTCCAAATCCAAGATAATTCATTCTAAATAGCTTCTTGAATGCGAATAGATTTGTCATCCATAAAGTCCCTCAAAAACACTTCCAAAATGTATTATAAATTTGATGGATTCATTTTGCCATTCCGTTTCCAACACCTTAATCTATTCATCGGATATCTCATAAAGTATAATCTGGGTCGTGGTAAAATTCTAAGACAATATAGCCATGTCTGCCTATCTGTTGAAAGAATGCTAGCTTGGGGTTAAAATTACCAGTCTTCTTCCTTACATTCACTCAAAATTTGGCACACTTCATTTATAGTGTGAACGTGCACCAAAGAGTATTTTTTTAAATTGAAATTCGCACTTTTGGGGTCAACATGGGGAAAGTTGGTCGATAGGGATAATATTGTATTGCAACAAGGACTGATAATCCCCCATAAGTGGGAGTAGTCTTTAAAATTATTTAAATATATATTTTCTAGTCCGCAATATATACAGTATTAATTTACATTTTCTTACCGCAACACCCTCCTTTGTCAGTATACTACTTTCGATCTTAGAATTGACAAACATTGTGTTTGGCACTAAAATAATTAAACGTTTCACAGCAAACTGGACGTGCTCCTTTGCCTCGTAAAGTTCGATTCTTTCCTTCAAACCCAGATGTCCCGTGTGTGATGGAAGTGTAAATTTTAAATAGCCATGAAAATAGTTCGAGGCCATTCCTTCAGCATAATCCAGTCCATGATTCTGCCGTATCCATTGTGCATATTGCAAGTGCGAGAAACCAAAGTTAGCTGACACAAACAACCAATATAACGGAACGAAAAACAACCAACTGAGCGGTGGCAATACGAAACTGGTGGTCATTGCAAATCGGATCAATGCTCCAAACACAAATAACAATATCATTACCAGAGTTATGATATTCACACTGAAACATCTCTTGGTAATGTGCCACCATCTGCCATCGACATCATAATAATTTGTATAATAAAATGATTCACGAGCGCAGGCAAAAATACGTAAAAATATTTCAGCCACTATTACGACAACGAATATTCTAATGCAAGTATCTGGAACAGAAGATTTTATGTGAATCTCGAATTTGCTGGAATGATCTTATCCTAACCTATGTAATCTAATATCATTTTGCACGCCTTCTCCGTACTAGATCGATTTTTTACTGATAATTCATAATGCACTTCGTCGTCTATTTTCTGCATTTCTTGATTAGATTTTTACAACTTTTAACACTGTTACCAGATGTTTGCCAAAATCGATATCCAAATGGGAAAATTAAAATCGCGGATACTACCCGTTTTTTGAGAGGAATCTTAAAAATACGGTTCTATTCAAGATGTATCTGAAGATACGTGAAAATAAAATCAAATGAGCTTTCAATTGTCAGTATATCACATACATACATGTATGTATGGATGTGTGTGTTTTGACAATACGAGCCAAAAAATCTGCGTTCTTTTGTCATTCAACCTCTATTTTTAATTTCGCAGTATGAAAAGGCAAAAAGATTTCGAATATGGACAGAACCAAAATAAATACCCTTATGGATAAAGCCAAACGAATAAAAAAACCTCAACCTTAAAACATGGATGATAGTGATATGGGACCGTATGTCTGCCCTAGGAGTTAGAAATATTGTATTTATACGCCCATGTGCTGACAACCGCATGATTTCAAATCACATTTTTTTTGGCGATTTCGAGTCTCTAAATTTCGCATTTTTACTTTAAACAATTGTTTTCAGTTTTCTTTCTTTACTGGCGGATAAATGAAGAAGATGTTTGGTTAAACATAGCAATTTTAAATAGAAATGTAAAATTTAGAGACTCGAAATCGCCAAAAAAAATGCGATTTGAAATCATGCGGTTGTCAGCACATGGGCGATAGATGGAGTTATTCTTAAAGAAAATCTTAATGCCAGAAGTGATAATATGGGTCTTCCAAGAAACGGTATTTATTTCCAGCATAATAATGATCCCCAATATACAGAATTTCTTCCAAAGATGGCATTGAAACTAGTTTTTGGACAAAGAATTGGGCAATATACCTATAAAATTTACAAAATTTTGTGGTATCTATGCTACGACGATTAGGATCGTTATTAATAACAATAGACATAATAAAATATACTGATTTCTGTATGGCGAAATACTAGAGCTGTTTTTTAAGACTGGATAACTGAGCTGTGATAACAAAAACCTAAATAAAAATTCAAAATTCACTCAAAATATTTTTTTTAATTGTCGCCAACAGCAATAAAAGTGTCTGTGTGAAAACAAATTTTGAAAAAATAATTTTGTTTTAAAAATTTTGGACAGCCTGGATGAGTCAAATTTATGGTTATCGAGGCTAAGTCCAAAAAAGTCAACACAAAATATTATCTTTGAAAATTTGTTTTGATACAAATATTTATTTATATTGTAGTTGGCGACAATGTGAAAAATATTTTTTTGTTTTGAGTAAAAATCCAGGCTTAAAGAAAAACAGCCCTACTGTACTATAAAATTTATGAAATCTCGCATATTTCCTATAATAATGAAGTTATTTCAAATATTTTTTGTTAATTCAATTTTTAGGTTTTACTTTAATGTTATAAACAAAGTTTTTTGTTTTTGGAAGTATTTATAAATATTTATGGATCTTTTTCTGAAAACGTATAGTCTTCAAAGAAGGCAAAATACTTTTGTGACACATTGTAGCTTAAGAGAAAGAAAGCTTGGTCTTGAATGTATGCCTTGATTTGGTCATATTTCAAATCTGCTACAAAATCAAATGACATTCATAGAAAGTTCCATAGGTGGCGAACATTTGAAACTAATCGGAGAACTACAAATAAACTAGAGTTGTCTTTAATACAAAAGTAATCTGGTATGTGATAAAAATCAAACAAATACAATTTTTTATAAATTTTTATCTCATTTTGACAGAAGTGAAGTGTGAAATCAATTGATTAACATTAAATCACAAGATCGATTTCCATCACATACCATTTTATATTATTTTTCTGTTGTTTTTAATTACCAAAAAGACCGAACTCTATAAATAGCAAACAAATCTTATAAAACTTAGAAATGTAGTGTTTTTTTAATTTTACAAGCAAATAGAGAAGAAAATGAAATTAAATTTCGTTATCACTATCGTCTTCGTTTTTAAAGGCTTCTCCAGCTGCTACGGCCATGGTATGCCATTTTGTGGGATTGATGCGATGCAGGCCATCTGTTTCCTTGCCCACCAAACTCATTTCATAACGGAAATCTTTATCCTTTAATTCGTCATGGACTTGGTAAATGCTATAAACAGAACAAAAACATTATATTTGACCTTTTTTTGTTTTTTAGAGCACTTCTTACATTTTGCCTGAATTTTGCACTAAATCTGTTGTGGACATTTCGGTGTAATTGAATTTTTCCATTTCGGTTTTGGCCTGTTGTTTCGCTTTACCGCTGGCACATGCAAAATAACCGAAGGATGAGCCCGAAGGTTCTATTTTGTACAATTGTGCACCTTCATCTTCATCCCATGCCGAAAGCATTACAGAAACTCCAAATGGCCTTACAGCACTGTACAAAGTATAGGCATGTACATAGGCCGATATGCGCTCTGTTAAATGTTTTAGGGGAATGGTACGTTCGAATTGTTGACGATAGTTCGCTGCCTCCTGTCGAGCTATATCCACAATATAACGACCATCGGCTAAAAGACCTGCAATAGCCAAACCAATATTCTTGTCAATGGTAAAAATACGTGCCCCAGCATCGGCTTCGTACAGGGAGCTAGTAACGATCTTTTCCACAGCCAACACTACACTGTCCTTGCCTCTCAGACCAACGACAGTGCCACTTTTCTCTACTGCTTTGGAGGCGTAGTCAATTTGGAAAACTCGTCCGTCCGGTGAAAACTGAGATGCTGATAAATCGTACTAAAATAAAAATGTACATTTTCTCAAGGTTTAATTCATTCTTAAATGTAGATTTTAATTAAATACTTACTCCTGTACCAATTGAACTCATTTTGCAATTCTATTTGTAGTAATTTCAATGGCAAACAATTTTACAATTTTCTTTTTTGCAAAATTGGGTTTCTGCAAGTTGTTTGGACGATGAATTGACGGCTTTTTGTTTAGTGTATTTTTGAGGTTATGTTTACATTTTTGACAGTTTACAATTTTGACTGTTCATTGCAAAACGTTGCCATATCGACTTTTAAAAGGCGTTTTCTTTTGGAAAAAACAATAATTTTAGTTTTTGTACAATTTGGAAACTACTTCACGCATGTACGTCTGTTCACCTCGAAATTCTTGTTGAAGTGGGAAGCGTCAGCTACAAATACATAACATTTGTACAAATTCAGCAAAAATCTGATATTAATTCAAAATTTTGCACCCATAAATTCGAAATATTTGCCCAACATCCCTTTTGCGCAAATATTTGATACGTCTAAACACTGCAATAATTAACCAGAGTAGTTGTTGCATTGCACTGGGCATTGATAAGGGCGAGTAGCGTCTGATGATCGTCTGCCCTGCTAGCAACCGAACCAAATAAATAACACACACTTCTTTTTAAAATGCTTTGTTTTCTGTTTAAGAAAACAAAAACAAATGATCTCGAACCTGAGTAAGAGTTACAACAAAAGGCCATTAGTTCTGGGAAGACTTTTCATTAAAAATTATATCGATGTCTATTGTCTTTTCAGACTGCATGTAAAATCGAGCTGATATGATATAAGGTCGATTTACAAATGGCGTAAATTTTGACAGTTTGCTTTTTTAATTTGTTAAAACCCCAACAATTTTTGTGCGATCAGGATTATATTTCACGGGACAAGCTAAGGAAAAATTAAAATCGCGTGTTAAATGTTTTTAATTTTCTTTATATAATAATTTTTCATTTGTTTTGTGTGATAAGTGAAAATGCGGAAACCGACTTTCGGTTGCGATTTCTCACAACAAAAATCGTTTTACACAATCGCGTAATGAAAAGGCTGCTTAAAACTAAATTGAGACGCCGCCGACATGCCGCAAATTTGTCGTCGTCGTTAACATAGAATCTAGGCTTTGTTCTTCGCGCACATGTGTTTATTTTGTTTTTTGTCTTCTTTATCATTTCAAAAAATTTAAATTTCTTAAAAAATAGCCGTGTTTTTAATGGCTCTAAATATAAGCGAAAAAAGGTAGGATTATTAAAAACAAACACATCTAATGCCATTCACTCATTCCATGCCTCCCCCCCATTTGTAGTTATTCCGTTGAGGCACGTTATGCTAATTTTTATGCTGGCGGTGATGTAGCCTGGAGCAAGGATGGCAAGTGGATCTTCTGCTTGAACGGCTCCGAAATAACAAAAGTAGATGTTGAAACGGGATTGGTGAATCGCTCATATGGTTTAAATTTCAACGAAGAAGGCGAGAAAATCAACACCGGTGCTGAGGAGGAAGAAGACGACGATGCCATCTACTGTTTTGATTTGTCCTCGAATCAGGAGTACATGGTCACTGTGCACCGCAGCAGTTTGCTTAGGTTATGGCATTTGCACACGGGAAAAATAGAGAAACTGTGGAAAAGCCAACACAAAGGACCCGTGGTAAAAGTCGCGTTTAGCAGCGATGCAAAGTTAATTTGCACCAGCGGTGCGGATTCGACATTAAGAATATGGGATTACGAAAACAGCAGATGTTTATGTGCATTGAAGGAGTTTACTGGACCGGCGGTTCTAGTCCAATTTCATCCAAATCCCGGAAAGAAGGAAATATTTGCCGCAGGTGCAGATAATGTCATTTACAAATGGAATTATGAGAATAAGACGATGGAAGCAAAAATGAAGGGCCATTTGTCGCTGGTTACAGGCTTTGACTTTTCTGATACGACCAGTGAATGTCAGAACCTTACCTCTGTGAGTAGAGACAAAGTATTGATAGTTTGGAGCTTAGAGGATGGCAAGCAGCTGAAGGTGGTGCCGCTGTATGAGGAAGTGGTGGGTGTTTTCTACAAAGATACCCAGAATGCAGTCATTGCAGGAGCGAATGGAAATCTGAAGCAAGTCAACTGTAAAACAGGCAAAATCTCGCCGCTTTTGGAAAGTCATGAAGAAGAATACGAAATTAAAATATTACTGAAAAACCCTTCAACCAAACAACTGGCGGTGGTTACGGCCGACCATAACATCTTGATTTTTAATTTAGAACCAGAACTAAAATGTTTTAAACAATTGATTGGCTTCAACGACGAAATTTTAGACATTTGTTTCATGGGTGAGTCGGAAGAGTTTCTAGCAATGGCCACAAACAGCAAACACATTAAATTGTATGATATTGAAAATCATATGAATTGCAATATTATCACGGGGCACAAGGACACAGTCATGACTCTTTCAACATCGGGATCTAGTAACTTATTGCTGTCTGCTGGCAAAGACTATAGCATTTTCTTGTGGACACTGGACAAAGAAAATGCAAATTTGAAATGTTTAGCCAAGAATACGAGCAGTCACACAGCCACTATTGGCTGCATAACTTTTGGTTTTAATTCCAGTTCTGTGTTTGCATCAGTTTGCCAAAGTGGTAGTATGAAAGTGTGGTCTTTGAAATCGAAACCTAACACAGAAGAATATCAATTTTCGGTAAAATATGCTGCAGTAGCTCATGACAAGGAAGTGAATGGTGTATCCTTTTCGCCGAACAACAAAATTATCGCCACTGCGTCGCAAGATAAAACAGCAAAGTTGTGGTCAGCCGAATCCCATAGTATAATTGGCACCCTGCGCGGCCATACGCGGGGAGTATGGTGTGTGCGATTCTCACCCACCGACCAGATTGTATTGACCACCTCCTCCGATTGCAGTTTGCGTTTGTGGTCCCTGTCTAATCTTTCATGCCTTAAACGATTGGAACAATCTTCGACAGTCTTGAGAGCGGAATTCATAGACCATGGTAAGTACATTTTATCCTCCGGTTCCGATGGTCTTCTCAAACTTTGGAACATAAAAACAAACGCCTGCATACAAACTCTCGATGAACACGACGATCGTGTATGGTCCTTGGCCGTCTCATCTAAGACCCAGAAATATTTCTTTAGTGCCGCCGCCGATTCCAAACTTATCAAGTGGAAAGATATAACCGAAGAGTGTAAAAATTCCGAAATCGACAAACGTCAGGCCGAATTACTGCAGGAGCAATCACTACAAACTCTACTGCACCAAAATAAGAACTTGAAAAAGGCTTTCATTCTTGCCTTGAAACTGGGCAAACCTCGCGTATCTTACAAAATTTTGAATCAATTTATACAAAAAAGAGATCATGCAACCATAGGCGAATTGATATCTCAACTCAGTAATGACCGAAAACAAACCCTCCTCGATCACGTCAAAGTGTGGAGTTGTAATGCACGTTATTCGCATGTTTCAAATGTTGTTTTGCAGCACCTCCTAAATGAAATGATGGTTGAGCCATCGTTACAGCGATCGTTGAATGCCAAAAATCTGGTGGAAGTGGTCACACCTTATGTTCAGCGACATTTTAAGCGCGTTTCGGAGTTAAGTAAAGAATTGAATTTCTTGGAGTTTATAGTTCAAAATATATAAATAAATATTTTTTAACATTTCTAAAGAAGTTTGTATAATTTGGTAATTATAATAATTATTTTACAAAAAATATTTAAAATCTTCAATTTTCATAGGTTTAATCAACACTATTTGTTTTTGTTGGAAGTTTATATTTCCTTCACAGAAAATACAAAAAAATCGATTGTAACTTCTCGATATCGTATCTCATTCATTCAAAATCGAGAAATTTCCGATCGAAATGCGCAAGAACTCAAATCGGGAGCGGGTATACATATTTTAAATCTTCAATATACGTTATCTCACTCTTTGTTTTTGCTGGTCAAGTAGATTATTCCACTTTAAAAAATTATTTCGATCGTAACTTCTAGATATCGTGTTTCGTGATTGGCCACCATTGATCTAATATTATTTCAAAATAGACATGTTTTCGATATTTATAAATTATTAAACTTTTATTATTTACTTTATAAAACCGACGTACACCAAAATTTTAAATGCGCGAGTTTTATATAAGATATCCTCCACCAATAGTATCCAGTTGTGGATCGGGTTTGGCGACAGGTGAAGCGTGACAGCTTGACACGATATTTGCAATGAAGAGAGCTACTGACATTAGGTACAAACACTTCATGATGGCGATCAAAAAATCTATTGTTTCAAACAAATCCATAATTCTCCGGGTTTTTATAGACGAAATTTTACGACTACATCAACCACTAACTGTTAGTTCTATTGTGCAATTATATATTCGTGACCGTGAATTATTATGTATGCACGACGATTTATTTGTTAAGGTGGAATATGTATTATTCAGAAGAGTTCGTAAGTAAAAATATATCTGTACAATAATAGTAAAGTAGTGCCTTAAGGCGTTCAATCTGAACATATCGTTCACTCAATATAATAATAGTCTATGTGTATATAGACTATTTGTTTTGTATTGCGTATTTAGCATTTCCACCATTGATTGTCAAAATCAAATCCACAAAATAGTCAATATAATTTTAATTTTTTACCCAAGAAAGTGATCACAGATTACCGTCCTTTTGTTCGTATGGCCTTTATTTAAGAAGTTATGAAGGTTTAAAGATTTGAAAATATATTTTAATTTTTTGACCCGAAAAAAGTGATAACAGATTATTGTCCTTTTGTTCGCAGGGCCACTATTTAGAATGTTATGAAGGTTTAAAGATTTGAAAATAAATTTTAAATTTTTGAAAATAAATTTAAAATTTTTGAAAATTAATTTTTAATTTTTTGAAAATAATTTTCAATTTTTTGACCCAACAAAAAATGATCCTTTTGCTCCTAGGGCCATTATTTAAGAAAATAAATTTTATTTTTTTTTGCTCGTAGGGCAGCTAGTTTAGAAGTTATGAAAATAAATTTTGAAAAAAGTCATCACAGATTATTGTCCTTTTGCTCGTAGCACGTCTAGTTTAGAAGTTATGAAGGGTTAAAGTTTTGAAAATGAATTTTAGTTTTTTTGACCCGAAAAAAGTGATCGCAGATTATTGTCCTTTTGCTCGTAGGACGTCTAGTTTAGAAGTTATGAAGGTTTAAAGTTTTGAAAATGAATTTTAGTTTTTTGTCCCGAAAAAAAGTGATCACAGATTATTGTCCTTTTGCTCGTAGGACGTCTAGTTTAGAAGTTATGAAGGGTTAAAGTTTTGAAAATGAATTTTAGTTTTTTGTCCCGAAAAAAGTGATCACAGATTATCGACCTTTTGCTCGTAGGACGTCTAGTTTAGAAGTTATGAAGGGTTAAAGTTTTGAAAATGAATTTTAGTTTTTTGTCCCGAAAAAATTGATCACAGATTATTGTCCTTTTGCTCGTAGGACGTCTCGTTTAGAAGTTATGACGGGTTAAAGTTTGAATTTTACTTTTTTGTCCCGAAAAAAGTGATCACAGATTATTGTCCTTTTGCTCGTAGGACGTCTAGTTTAGAAGTAATGAAGGGTTAAAGTTTTGAAAATGAATTTTAGTTTTTTGTCCCGAAAAAAGTGATCACAGATTATTGTCCTTTTGCTCGTAGGACGTCTAATTTAGAAGTTATGAAGGGTTAAAGTTTTGAAAATGAATTTTAGTTTTTTTTTCCGAAAAAAGTGATCACAGATTATTGTCCTTTTGCTCGTAGGACGTCTAGTTTAGAAGTTATGAAAGGTTAAAGTTTTGAAAATTAATTTTATTTTTTGTCCCGAAAAAAGTGATCACAGATTATTGTCCTTTTGCTCGTAGCACGTCTAGTTTAGAAGATATGAAGGTTTGAAGTTTTATTTTATTTAGAATGTTATGAAGGTTTAAAGATTTGAAAATAAATTTTAAATTTTTGAAAATAAATTTAAAATTTTTGAAAATTAATTTTTAATTTTTTGAAAATAATTTTCAATTTTTTGACCCAACAAAAAATGATCCTTTTGCTCCTAGGGCCATTATTTAAGAAAATAAATTTTATTTTTTTTTGCTCGTAGGGCAGCTAGTTTAGAAGTTATGAAAATAAATTTTGAAAAAAGTCATCACAGATTATTGTCCTTTTGCTCGTAGCACGTCTAGTTTAGAAGTTATGAAGGGTTAAAGTTTTGAAAATGAATTTTAGTTTTTTGTCCCGAAAAAAGTGATCACAGATTATTGTCCTTTTGCTCGTAGCACGTCTAGTTTAGAAGATATGAATGTTTGAAGTTTTGAAAATAGATTTCAATTTTTTTACCCGAAAAAAGTGATCACAGATTATTGAACTTTTGCTCGTAGGACGTCTAGTTTAGAAGTTATGAAGGGTTAAAGTTTTTAAAATGAATTTTAGTTTTTTGTCCCGAAAAAAAGTGATCATAGATTATTGTCCTTTTGCTCGTAGGACGTCTAGTTTAGAAGTTATGAAGGGTTAAAGTTTTGAAAATAAATTTTAGTTTTTTTTGGCCCTAAAAAAGTGATCACAGATTATTGTCCGTTTGCTCGTAGCACGTCTAGTTTAGAAGATATGAAGGTTTGAAGTTTTGAAAATAGATTTTAATTTTTTTGACTCGAAAAAAGTGATCACAGATTATTGTCCTTTTGCTCGTAGGACGTCTAGTTTAGAAGTTATGAAGGGTTAAAGTTTTAAAAATTAATTCTATTTTTTTGTCCCGAAAAAAGTGATCACAGATTATTGTCCTTTTGCTCGTAGGACGTCTAGTTTAGAAGTTATGAAGGGTTAAAGTTTTGAAAATGAATTTTAGTTTTTTTGTCCCGAAAAAAGTGATCACAGATTATTGTCCTTTTGCTCGTAGGACGTCTAGTTTAGAAGATATGAAGGTTTAAAGTTTTCAAAATAGATTTTAGTTTTTTTTTGCCCTAAAAAAGTGATCACAGATTATTGTCCGTTTGCTCGTAGCACGTCTAGTTTAGAAGATATGAAGGTTTGAAGTTTTGACAATAGATTTGACTTTTTTGGTCCGAAAAAAGTGATCACAGATTATTGTCGTTTTGCTCATAGCACGTCTAGTTTAGAAGATATGAAGGTTTGAAGTTTTGAAAATAGATTTTACTTGTTTGGTCCGAAAAAAGTGATCACAGATTATTGTCGTTTTGCTCATAGCACGTCTAGTTTAGAAGATATGAAGGGTTAAAGTTTTGATTATTGTCCTTTTGCTCGTAGGACGTCTAGTTTAAAAGTTATGAAGGGTTAAAGTTTTGAAAATTAATTTTAGTTTTTTGTCCCGAAAAAAAAGTGATCACAGATCATTGTCCTTTTGCTCGTAGGACGTCTAGTTTAGAAGTTATGAAGGGTTAAAGTTTTAAAAATGAATTTTAGTTTTTTGTCCCAAAAAAAGTGATCACAGATTATTGTCCTTTTGCTCGTGATCACAGATTATTGTCCTTTTGCTCGTAGGACATCTAGTTTAGAAGTTATGAAGGGTTAAAGTTTTGAAAATGAATTTTACTTTTTTGGTCCGAAAAAAGTGATCACAGATTATTGTCGTTTTGCTCGTAGCACGTCTAGTTTAGAAGATATGAAGGTTTGAAGTTTTCAAAATAGATTCTAGTTTTTTTGGCCCTAAAAAAGTGATCACAGATTATTGTCCGTTTGCTCGTAGCACGTCTAGTTTAGAAGATATGAAGGTTTGAAGTTTTGAAAATAGATTTTAATTTTTTTGACTCGAAAAAAGTGATCACAGATTATTGTCCTTTTGCTCATAGCACGTCTAGTTTAGAAGATATGAAGGTTTGAAGTTTTGAAAATAGATTTTACTTTTTCGGTCCGAAAAAAGTGATCACAGATTATTGTCGTTTTGCTCATAGCACGTCTAGTTTAGAAGTTATGAAGGGTTAAAGTTTTAAAAATGAATTTTAGTTTTTTGTCCCAAAAAAAGTGATCACAGATTATTGTCCTTTTGCTCGTGATCACAGATTATTGTCCTTTTGCTCGTAGGACATCTAGTTTAGAAGTTATGAAGGGTTAAAGTTTTGAAAATGAATTTTACTTTTTTGGTCCGAAAAAAGTGATCACAGATTATTGTCGTTTTGCTCGTAGCACGTCTAGTTTAGAAGATATGAAGGTTTGAAGTTTTCAAAATAGATTCTAGTTTTTTTGGCCCTAAAAAAGTGATCACAGATTATTGTCCGTTTGCTCGTAGCACGTCTAGTTTAGAAGATATGAAGGTTTGAAGTTTTGAAAATAGATTTTAATTTTTTTGACTCGAAAAAAGTGATCACAGATTATTGTCCTTTTGCTCGTAGGACGTCTAGTTTAGAAGTTATGAAGGGTTAAAGTTTTAAAAATTAATTCTATTTTTTTGTCCCGAAAAAGTGATCACAGATTATTGTCCTTTTGCTCGTAGGACGTCTAGTTTAGAAGTTATGAAGGGTTAAAGTTTTGAAAATTAATTTTAGTTTTTTGTCCCGAAAAAAGTGATCACAGATTATTGTCCTTTTGCTCGTAGGACGTCTAGTTTAGAAGTTATGAAGGGTTAAAGCTTTGAAAATGAATTTTAGTTTTTTTGACCCGAAAAAGGTGATCACAGATTATTGTCCTTTTGCTCGTAGGACGTCTAGTTTAGAAGTTATGAAGGGTTAAAGTTTTGAAAATGAATTTTAGTTTTTTGTCCCGAAAAAGTGATCACAGATTATTGTCCTTTTGCACGTAGGACGTCGAGTTTAGAAGTTATGAAGGGTTAAAGTTTTGAAAATGAATTTTAGTTTTTTTGACCCAAAAAAAAGTGATCACAGATTATTGTCCTTTTGCTCGTAGGACGTCTAGTTTAGAAGTTATGAAGGGTTAAAGTTTTGAAAATGAATTTTAGTTTTTTGTCCCGAAAAAAAGTGATCACAGATTATTGCCCTTTTGCTCGTAGCACGTCTAGTTTAGAAGATATGAAGGTTTAAAGTTTTGAAAATGAATTTTAGTTTTTTGGCCCGAAAAAAGTGATCACAGATTATTGTCCTTTTGCTCGTAGGACGTCTAGTTTAGAAGTTATGAAGGGTTAAAGTTTTGAAAATGAATTTTAGTTTTTTGTCCCGAAAAAAAGTGATCACAGATTATTGTCCTTTTGCTCGTAGGACGTCTAGTTTAGAAGATATGAAGGTTTAAAGTTTTCAAAATAGATTTTAGTTTTTTTTTGCCCTAAAAAAGTGATCACAGATTATTGTCCGTTTGCTCGTAGCACGTCTAGTTTAGAAGATATGAAGGTTTGAAGTTTTGACAATAGATTTGACTTTTTTGGTCCGAAAAAAGTGATCACAGATTATTGTCGTTTTGCTCATAGCACGTCTAGTTTAGAAGATATGAAGGTTTGAAGTTTTGAAAATAGATTTTACTTGTTTGGTCCGAAAAAAGTGATCACAGATTATTGTCGTTTTGCTCATAGCACGTCTAGTTTAGAAGATATGAAGGGTTAAAGTTTTGAAAATGAATTTTAGTTTTTTGTCCCGAAAAAAAGTGATCACAGATTATTGTCCTTTTGCTCGTAGGACGTCTAGTTTAGAAGTTATGAAGGGTTAAAGTTTTAAAAATTAATTCTAGTTTTTTGTCCCGAAAAAAGTGATCACAGATTATTGTCCTTTTGCTCGTAGGACGTCTAGTTTAGAAGTTATGAAGGGTTAAAGTTTTGAAAATGAATTTTAGTTTTTTGTCCCAAAAAAAGTGATCACAGATTATTGTCCTTTTGCTCGTGATCACAGATTATTGTCCTTTTGCTCGTAGGACATATTGTTTAGAAGTTATGAAGGGTTAAAGTTTTGAAAATGAATTTTACTTTTTTGGTCCGAAAAAAGTGATCACAGATTATTGTCGTTTTGCTCGTAGCACGTCTAGTTTAGAAGATATGAAGGTTTGAAGTTTTGAAAATAGATTTTAATTTTTTTGACTCGAAAAAAGTGATCACAGATTATTGTCCTTTTGCTCGTAGGACGTCTAGTTTAGAAGTTATGAAGGGTTAAAGTTTTGAAAATGAATTTTAGTTTTTTGTCCCGAAAAAAGTGATCACAGATTATTGTCCTTTTGCTCGTAGGACGTCTAGTTTAGAAGTTATGAAGGGTTAAAGCTTTGAAAATGAATTTTAGTTTTTTTGACCCGAAAAAGGTGATCACAGATTATTGTCCTTTTGCTCGTAGGACGTCTAGTTTAGAAGTTATGAAGGGTTAAAGTTTTGAAAATGAATTTTAGTTTTTTTTTGACCCAAAAAAAAGTGATCACAGATTATTGTCCTTTTGCTCGTAGGACGTCTAGTTTAGAAGTTATGAAGGGTTAAAGTTTTGAAAATGAATTTTAGTTTTTTGTCCCGAAAAAAAGTGATCACAGGTTATTTCCCTTTTGCTCGTAGGACGTCTAGTTTAGAAGTTATGAAGGGTTAAAGTTTTGAAAATGAATTTTAGTTTTTTGTCCCGAAAAAAAGTGATCACAGATTATTGTCCTTTTGCTCGTAGGACGTCTAGTTTAGAAGTTATGAAGGGTTAAAGTTTTGAAAATGAATTTTAGTTTTTTGTCCCGAAAAAAGTGATCACAGATTATTGTCCTTTTGCACGTAGGACGTCGAGTTTAGAAGTTATGAAGGGTTAAAGTTTTGAAAATGAATTTTAGTTTTTTTGACCCAAAAAAAAGTGATCACAGATCACAGAAATAAGTGATCACAGATTATTGTCCTTTTGCTCGTAGGACGTCTAGTTTAGAAGTTATGAAGGGTTAAAGCTTTGAAAATGAATTTTAGTTTTTTTGACCCAAAAAAAGTAATCACAGATTATTGTCCTTTTGCTCGTAGGACGTCTAGTTTAGGAGTTATGAAAGGTTAAAGTTTTGAAAATGAATTTTAGTTTTTTGTCCCGAAAAAAGTGATCACAGATTATTGTCCTTTTGCTCGTAGGACGTCTAGTTTAGAAGATATGAAGGTTTAAAGTTTTCAAAATAGATTTTAGTTTTTTTTTTGCCCTAAAAAAGTGATCACAGATTATTGTCCGTTTGCTCGTAGCACGTCTAGTTTAGAAGATATGAAGGTTTGAAGTTTTGACAATAGATTTGACTTTTTTGGTCCGAAAAAAGTGATCACAGATTATTGTCCTTTTGCTCATAGCACGTCTAGTTTAGAAGATATGGAGGTTTGAAGTTTTGAAAATAGATTTTACTTTTTTGGTCCGAAAAAAGTGATCACAGATTATTGTCGTTTTGCTCATAGCACGTCTAGTTTAGAAGTTATGAAGGGTTAAAGTTTTGAAAATGAATTTTAGTTTTTTGTCCCGAAAAAAAGTGATCACCGATTATTGTCCTTTTGCTCGTAGGACGTCTAGTTTAGAAGTTATGAAGGGTTAAAGTTTTGAAAATGAATTTTAGTTTTTTGTCCCGAAAAAAGTGATCACAGATTATTGTCCTTTTGCTCGTAGGACGTCTAGTTTAGTAGTTATGAAGGGTTAAAGTTTTGAAATTGAATTTTAGTTTTTTGTCCCGAAAAAAGTGATCACAGATTATTGTCCTTTTGCTCGTAGGACGTCAACTTTAGAAGTTATGAAGGGTTAAAGTTTTGAAAATGAATTTTAGTTTTTTGTCCCGAAAAAAGTGATCACAGATCTCTAGTTTAGAAGTTATGAAGGGTTAAAGTTTTGCAAATGAATTTTAGTTTTTTTGACCCAAAAAAAGTGATCACAGATTATAGTCCTTTTGCTCGTAGGACGTCAAGTTTAGAAGTTATGAAGGGTTAAAGTTTTGAAAATGAATTTTAGTTTTTTGTCCCGAAAAAAGTGATCACAGATTATTGTCCTTTTGCTCGTAGGACGTCTAGTTTAGAAGTTATGAAGGGTTAAAGTTTTAAAAATTAATTCTATTTTTTTGTCCCGAAAAAAGTGATCACAGATTATTGTTCTTTTGCTCGTAGGACGTCTAGTAGTTATGAAGGGTTAAAGTTTTGAAAATGAATTTTAGTTTTTTTGACTCGAAAAAAGTGATCACAGATTATTGTCCTTTTGCTCGTAGGACGTCTAGTTTAAAAGTTATGAAGGGTTAAAGTTTTAAAAATTAATTCTAGTTTTTTGTCCCGAAAAAAGTGATCACAGATTATTGTCCTTTTGCTAGTAGGACGTCTAGTTTAGAAGTTATGAAGGGTTAAAGTTTTGAAAATGAATTTTAGTTTTTTGTCCCGAAAAAAGTGATCACAGATTATTGTCCTTTTGCTCGTAGGACGTCTAGTTTAGAAGTTATGAAGGGTTAAAGCTTTGAAAATGAATTTTAGTTTTTTGACCCGAAAAAGTGATCGCAAATTATTGTCCTTTTGCTCGTAGGACGTCTAGTTTAGAAGATATGAAGGTTTGAAGTTTTAAAAATAGATTTTAGTTTTTTTGGCCCTAAAAAAGTGATCACAGATTATTGTCCGTTTGCTCGTAGCACGTCCAGTTTAGAAGATATGAAGGTTTGAAGTTTTGAAAATAGATTTTAATTTTTTTGTCCAGAAATAAGTGATCACAGATTATTGTCCTTTTGCTCGTAGGACGTCTAGTTTAGAAGTTATGAAGGGTTAAAGCTTTGAAAATGAATTTTAGTTTTTTTGACCCGAAAAAGGTGATCACAGATTATTGTCCTTTTGCTCGTAGGACGTCTAGTTTAGAAGTTATGAAGGGTTAAAGTTTTGAAAATGAATTTTAGTTTTTTGTCCCGAAAAAAAGTGATCACAGATTATTGTCCTTTTGCTCGTAGGACGTCTAGTTTAGAAGTTATGAAGGGTTAAAGTTTTGAACATGAATTTTAGTTTTTTGTCCAGAAATAAGTGATCACAGATTATTGTCCTTTTGCTCGTAGGACGTCTAGTTTAGAAGTTATGAAGGGTTAAAGCTTTGAAAATGAATTTTAGTTTTTTGTCCCGAAAAAAGTGATCACAGATCTCTAGTTTAGAAGTTATGAAGGGTTAAAGTTTTGCAAATGAATTTTAGTTTTTTTGACCCGAAAAAGTGATCGCAAATTATTGTCCTTTTGCTCGTAGCACGTCTAGTTTAGAAGATATGAAGGTTTGAAGTTTTGAAAATAGATTTTAATTTTTTTGACTCGAAAAAAGTGATCACAGATTATTGTCCTTTTGCTCGTAGGACGTCTAGTTTAGAAGTTATGAAGGGTTAAAGCTTTGAAAATGAATTTTAGTTTTTTTGACCCAAAAAAAAGTGATCACAGATTATTGTCCTTTTGCTCGTAGGACGTCTAGTTTAGAAGTTATGAAGGGTTAAAGTTTTGAAAATGAATTTTAGTTTTTTTGACCCAAAAAAAAGTGATCACAGATTATTGTCCTTTTGCTCGTAGGACGTCTAGTTTAGAAGTTATGAAGGGTTAAAGTTTTGAAAATGAATTTTAGTTTTTTGTCCCGAAAAAAAGTGATCACAGATTATTGTCCTTTTGCTCGTAGGACGTCTAGTTTAGAAGTTATGAAGGGTTAAAGTTTTGAAAATGAATTTTAGTTTTTTGTCCCGAAAAAAGTGATCACAGATTATTGTCCTTTTGCACGTAGGACGTCGAGTTTAGAAGTTATGAAGGGTTAAAGTTTTGAAAATGAATTTTAGTTTTTTTGACCCAAAAAAAAGTGATCACAGATTATTGTCCTTTTGCTCGTAGGACGTCTAGTTTAGAAGTTATGAAGGGTTAACGTTTTGAAAATGAATTTTAGTTTTTTGTCCCGAAAAAAAGTGATCACAGATTATTGTCCTTTTGCTCGTAGGACGTCTAGTTTAGAAGTTATGAAGGGTTAAAGTTTTGAACATGAATTTTAGTTTTTTGTCCAGAAATAAGTGATCACAGATTATTGTCCTTTTGCTCGTAGGACGTCTAGTTTAGAAGTTATGAAGGGTTAACGTTTTGAAAATGAATTTTAGTTTTTTGTCCCGAAAAAAAGTGATCACAGATTATTGTCCTTTTGCTCGTAGGACGTCTAGTTTAGAAGTTATGAAGGGTTAAAGTTTTGAACATGAATTTTAGTTTTTTGTCCAGAAATAAGTGATCACAGATTATTGTCCTTTTGCTCGTAGGACGTCTAGTTTAGAAGTTATGAAGGGTTAAAGCTTTGAAAATGAATTTTAGTTTTTTTGACCAAAAAAAAGTAATCACAGATTATTGTCCTTTTGCTCGTAGGACGTCTAGTTTAGGAGTTATGAAAGGTTAAAGTTTTGAAAATGAATTTTAGTTTTTTGTCCCGAAAAAAGTGATCACAGATTATTGTCCTTTTGCTCGTAGGACGTCTAGTTTAGAAGTTATGAAGGGTTAAAGCTTTGAAAATGAATTTTAGTTTTTTTGACCCGAAAAAGTGATCGCAGATTATTGTCCTTTTGCTCGTAGGACGTCTAGTTTAAAAGTTATGAAGGGTTAAAATTTTTAAAAATTAATTCTAGTTTTTTGTCCCGAAAAAAGTGATCACAGATTATTGTCCTTTTGCTCGTAGGACGTCAAGTTTAGAAGATATGAAGGTTTGAAGTTTTGAAAATAGATTTTAATTTTTTGGCCCGAAAAAGTGATCACAGATTATTGTCCTTTTGCTAGTAGGACGTCTAGTTTAGAAGTTATGAAGGGTTAAAGTTTTGAAAATGAATTTTAGTTTTTTGTCCCGAAAAAAGTGATCACAGATTATTGTCCTTTTGCTCGTAGGACGTCAAGTTTAGAAGATATGAAGGTTTGAAGTTTTGAAAATAGATTTTAATTTTTTGGCCCGAAAAAGTGATCACAGATTATTGTCCTTTTGCTAGTAGGACGTCTAGTTTAGAAGTTATGAAGGGTTAAAGTTTTGAAAATGAATTTTAGTTTTTTGTCCCGAAAAAAGTGATCACAGATTATTGTCCTTTTGCTCGTAGGACGTCAAGTTTAGAAGATATGAAGGTTTGAAGTTTTGAAAATAGATTTTAATTTTTTGGCCCGAAAAAAGTGATCACATATTATTGTCCTTTTGCTCGTAGGACGTCTAGTTTAGAAGTTATGAAGGGTTAAAGTTTTGAAAATTAATTTTAGTTTTTTTGACCCGAAAAAGTGATCAGATTATTGTCCTTTTGCTCGTAGGACGTCTAGTTTAGAAGTTATGAAGGGTTAAAGTTTTGAAAATGAATTTTAGTTTTTGGTCCCGAAAAAAGTGATCACAGATTATTGTCCTTTTGCTCGTAGGACGTCTAGTTTAGAAGTTATGAAGGGTTAAAGTTTTGAAAATGAATTTTAGTTTTTTTGTCCCGAAAAAAAGTGATAACAGATTATTGTCCTTTTGCTCGTAGGACGTCTAGTTTAGAAGTTATGAAGGGTTAAAGTTTTGAAAATGAATTTTAGTTTTTTGTCCCGAAAAAAGTGATCACAGATTATTGTCCTTTTGCTCGTAGGACGTCAAGTTTAGAAGATATGAAGGTTTGAAGTTTTGAAAATAGATTTTAATTTTTTGGCCCGAAAAAGTGATCACAGATTATTGTCCTTTTGCTAGTAGGACGTCTAGTTTAGAAGTTATGAAGGGTTAAAGTTTTGAAAATGAATTTTAGTTTTTTGTCCCGAAAAAAGTGATCACAGATTATTGTCCTTTTGCTCGTAGGACGTCAAGTTTAGAAGATATGAAGGTTTGAAGTTTTGAAAATAGATTTTAATTTTTTGGCCCGAAAAAAGTGATCACATATTATTGTCCTTTTGCTCGTAGGACGTCTAGTTTAGAAGTTATGAAGGGTTAAAGTTTTGAAAATTAATTTTAGTTTTTTTGACCCGAAAAAGTGATCAGATTATTGTCCTTTTGCTCGTAGGACGTCTAGTTTAGAAGTTATGAAGGGTTAAAGTTTTGAAAATTAATTTTAGTTTTTTTGACCCGAAAAAGTGATCAGATTATTGTCCTTTTGCTCGTAGGACGTCTAGTTTAGAAGTTATGAAGGGTTAAAGTTTTGAAAATGAATTTTAGTTTTTGGTCCCGAAAAAAGTGATCACAGATTATTGTCCTTTTGCTCGTAGGACGTCTAGTTTAGAAGTTATGAAGGGTTAAAGTTTTGAAAATGAATTTTAGTTTTTTTGTCCCGAAAAAAAGTGATAACAGATTATTGTCCTTTTGCTCGTAGGACGTCTAGTTTAGAACTTATGAAGGGTTAAAGTTTTGAAAATGAATTTTAGTTTTTTGTCCCGAAAAAAGTGAGCACAGATTATTGTCCTTTTGCTCGTAGGACGTCTAGTTTAGATGTTATGAAGGGTTAAAGTTTCGAAAATGATTTTTTTGTTTTTTGTCCAGAAATAAGTGATCACAGATTATTGTCCTTTTGCTCGTAGGACGTCTAGTTTAGAAGTTATGAAGGGTTAAAGTTTCGAAAATGAATTTTAGTTTTTTGTCCACAAATAAGTGATCACAGATTATTGTCCTTTTGCTCGTAGGACGTCTAGTTTAGAAGTTATGAAGGGTTAAAGTTTCGAAAATGAATTTTAGTTTTTTGTCCCGAAAAAAGTGATCACAGATTATTGTCCTTTTGCTCGTAGGACGTCTAGTTTAGAAGTTATGAAGGGTTAAAGTTTCGAAAATGAATTTTAGTTTTTTGTCCACAAATAAGTGATCACAGATCATTGTCCTTTTGCTCGTAGGACGTCTAGTTTAGAAGTTATGAAGGGTTAAAGTTTCGAAAATGAATTTTAGTTTTTTGTCCCGAAAAAAGTGATCACAGATTATTGTCCTTTTGCTCGTAGGACGTCTAGCTTAGAAGTTATGAAGTGTTAAAGTTTTGAAAATGAATTTTAGTTTTTTGTCCCGAAAAAAAGTGATCACAGATTATTGTCCTTTTGCTCGTAGGACGTCTAGTTTAGAAGTTATGAAGGGTTAAAGTTTTGAAAATGAATTTTAGTTTTTTGTCCCGAAAAAAGTGATCACAGATTATTGTCCTTTTGCTCGTAGGACGTCTAGTTTAGAAGTTATGAAGGGTTAAAGTTTTGAAAATGAATTTTAGTTTTTTGTCCCGAAAAAAGTGATCACAGATTATTGTCCTTTTGCTCGTAGGACGTCTAGTTTAGAAGTTATGAAGGGTTAAAGTTTTGAAAATGAATTTTAGTTTTTGGTCCCGAAAAAAGTGATCACAGATTATTGTCCTTTTGCTCGTAGGACGTCTAGTTTAGAAGTTATGAAGGGTTAAAGTTTTGAAAATTAATTTTAGTTTTTTTTGACCCGAAAAAAGTGATCACAGATTATTGTCCTTTTGCTCGTAGGACGTCTAGTTTAGAAGTTATGAAGGGTATAAGTTTTGAGAATGAATTTTAGTTTTTTGTCCCGAAAAAAGTGATCACAGATTATTGTCCTTTTGCTCGTAGGACGTCTAGTTTAGAAGTTATGAAGGGTTAAAGTTTCGAAAATGAATTTTAGTTTTTTGTCCCGAAAAAAGTGATCACAGATTATTGTCCTTTTGCTCGTAGGACGTCTAGCTTAGAAGTTATGAAGTGTTAAAGTTTTGAAAATGAATTTTAGTTTTTTTGTCCCGAAAAAAAGTGATCACAGATTATTGTCCTTTTGCTCGTAGGACGTCTAGTTTAGAAGTTATGAAGGGTTAAAGTTTTGAAAATGAATTTTAGTTTTTTGTCCCGAAAAAAGTGATCACAGATTATTGTCCTTTTGCTCGTAGGACGTCTAGTTTAGAAGTTATGAAGGGTTAAAGTTTCGAAAATGATTTTTTTGTTTTTTGTCCAGAAATAAGTGATCACAGATTATTGTCCTTTTGCTCGTAGGACGTCTAGTTTAGAAGTTATGAAGGGTTAAAGTTTCGAAAATGAATTTTAGTTTTTTGTCCACAAATAAGTGATCACAGATTATTGTCCTTTTGCTCGTAGGACGTCTAGTTTAGAAGTTATGAAGGGTTAAAGTTTCGAAAATGAATTTTAGTTTTTTGTCCCGAAAAAAGTGATCACAGATTATTGTCCTTTTGCTCGTAGGACGTCTAGTTTAGAAGTTATGAAGGGTTAAAGTTTCGAAAATGAATTTTAGTTTTTTGTCCACAAATAAGTGATCACAGATTATTGTCCTTTTGCTCGTAGGACGTCTAGTTTAGAAGTTATGAAGGGTTAAAGTTTCGAAAATGAATTTTAGTTTTTTGTCCCGAAAAAAGTGATCACAGATTATTGTCCTTTTGCTCGTAGGACGTCTAGCTTAGAAGTTATGAAGTGTTAAAGTTTTGAAAATGAATTTTAGTTTTTTGTCCCGAAAAAAAGTGATCACAGATTATTGTCCTTTTGCTCGTAGGACGTCTAGTTTAGAAGTTATGAAGGGTTAAAGTTTTGAAAATGAATTTTAGTTTTTTGTCCCGAAAAAAGTGATCACAGATTATTGTCCTTTTGCTCGTAGGACGTCTAGTTTAGAAGTTATGAAGGGTTAAAGTTTTGAAAGTGAATTTTAGTTTTTTGACCCGAAAAAAAGTGATCACAGATTATTGTCCTTTTGCTGGTAGGACGTCTAGTTTAGATGTTATGAAGGGTTAAAGTTTTGAAAATGAATTTTAGTTTTTTGTCCCGAAAAAAGTGATCACAGATTATTGTCCTTTTGCTCGTAGGACGTCTAGTTTAGAAGTTATGAAGGGTTAAAGTTTTGAAAATGAATTTTAGTTTTTTTGACGCGAAAAAAGTGATCCGTAGGACGTCTAGTTTAGAAGTTATGAAGGGTTAAAGTTTTGAAAATGAATTTTAGTTTTTTGTCCCGAAAAAAAGTGATCACAGATTATTGTCCTTTTGCTCGTAGGCCGTCTAGCTTAGAAGTTATGAAGGGTTAAAGTTTTGAAAATGAATTTTAGTTTTTTGTCCCGAAAAAGTGATCACAGATTATTGTCCTTTTGCTCGTAGGACGTCTAGTTTAGAAGTTATGAAGGGTTAAAGTTTTGAAAATGAATTTTAGTTTTTTGTCCCGAAAAAAGTGATCACAGATTATTGTCCTTTTCCTCGTAGGACGTCTAGTTTAGAAGTTATGAAGGGTTAAAGTTTTGAAAATGAATTTTAGTTTTTTGTCCCGAAAAAAGTGATCACAGATTATTGTCCTTTTGCTCGTAGGACGTCTAGTTTAGAAGTTATGAAGGGTTAAAGTTTTGAAAATGAATTTTAGTTTTTTGTCCCGAAAAAAAGTGATCACAGATTATTGTCCTTTTGCTCGTAGGCCGTCTAGCTTAGAAGTTATGAAGGGTTAAAGTTTTGAAAATGAATTTTAGTTTTTTGTCCCGAAAAAAGTGATCACAGATTATTGTCCTTTTCCTCGTAGGACGTCTAGTTTAGAAGTTATGAAGGGTTAAAGTTTTGAAAATGAATTTTAGTTTTTTGTCCCGAAAAAAGTGATCACAGATTATTGTCCTTTTGCTCGTAGGACGTCTAGTTTAGAAGTTATGAAGGGTTAACGTTTTGAAAATGAATTTTAGTTTTTTGTCCCGAAAAAAGTGATCACAGATTATTGTCCTTTTGCTCGTAGGACGTCTAGTTTAGAAGTTATGAAGGGTTAAAGTTTTGAAAATGAATTTTAGTTTTTTGTCCCGAAAAAAGTGATCACAGATTATTGTCCTTTTGCTCGTAGGACGTCTAGTTTAGAAGTTATGAAGGGTTAAAGTTTTGAAAATGAATTTTAGTTTTTTGTCCCGAAGTTAAAGTTTTGAAAATGAATTTTAGTTTTTTGTCCCGAAAAAAAGTGATCACAGATTATTGTCCTTTTGCTCGTAGGACGTCTAGTTAAAATTAATTCTAGTTTTTTGTCCCGAAAAAAGTGATCACAGATTATTGTCCTTTTGCTCGTAGGACGTCTAGTTTAGAAGTTATGAAGGGTTAAAGTTTTGAAAATGAATTTTAGTTTTTTGTCCCGAAAAAAGTGATCACAGATTATTGTCCTTTTGCTCGTAGGACGTCTAGTTTAGAAGTTATGAAGGGTTAAAGTTTTGAAAATGAATTTTAGTTTTTTGTCCCGAAGTTAAAGTTTTGAAAATGAATTTTAGTTTTTTGTCCCGAAAAAAGTGATCACAGATTATTGTCCTTTTGCTCGTAGGACGTCTAGTTAAAATTAATTCTAGTTTTTTGTCCCGAAAAAAGTGATCACAGATTATTGTCCTTTTGCTCGTAGGACGTCTAGTTTAGAAGTTATGAAGGGTTAAAGTTTTGAAAATGAATTTTAGTTTTTTGTCCCGAAAAAAAGTGATCACAGATTATTGTCCTTTTGCTCGTAGGCCGTCTAGCTTAGAAGTTATGAAGGGTTAAAGTTTTGAAAATGAATTTTAGTTTTTTGTCCCGAAAAAGTGATCACAGATTATTGTCCTTTTGCTCGTAGGACGTCTAGTTTAGAAGTTATGAAGGGTTAAAGTTTTGAAAATGAATTTTAGTTTTTTTTTGACCCGAAAAAAGTGATCACAGATTATTGTCCTTTTCCTCGTAGGACGTCTAGTTTAGAAGTTATGAAGGGTTAAAGTTTTGAAAATGAATTTTAGTTTTTTGTCCCGAAAAAAAGTGATCACAGATTATTGTCCTTTTGCTCGTAGGCCGTCTAGCTTAGAAGTTATGAAGGGTTAAAGTTTTGAAAATGAATTTTAGTTTTTTGTCCCGAAAAAGTGATCACAGATTATTGTCCTTTTGCTCGTAGGACGTCTAGTTTAGAAGTTATGAAGGGTTAAAGTTTTGAAAGTGAATTTTAGTTTTTTGACCCGAAAAAAAGTGATCACAGATTATTGTCCTTTTGCTGGTAGGACGTCTAGTTTAGATGTTATGAAGGGTTAAAGTTTTGAAAATGAATTTTAGTTTTTTGTCCCGAAAAAAGTGATCACAGATTATTGTCCTTTTGCTCGTAGGACGTCTAGTTTAGAAGTTATGAAGGGTTAAAGTTTTGAAAATGAATTTTAGTTTTTTTGACGCGAAAAAAGTGATCACAGATTATTGTCCTTTTGCTCGTAGGACGTCTAGTTTAGAAGTTATGAAGGGTTAAAGTTTTGAAAATGAATTTTAGTTTTTTGTCCCGAAAAAAAGTGATCACAAGATTATTGTCCTTTTGCTCGTAGGCCGTCTAGCTTAGAAGTTATGAAGGGTTAAAGTTTTGAAAATGAATTTTAGTTTTTTGTCCCGAAAAAGTGATCACAGATTATTGTCCTTTTGCTCGTAGGACGTCTAGTTTAGAAGTTATGAAGGGTTAAAGTTTTGAAAATGAATTTTAGTTTTTTGTCCCGAAAAAAGTGATCACAGATTATTGTCCTTTTCCTCGTAGGACGTCTAGTTTAGAAGTTATGAAGGGTTAAAGTTTTGAAATTTTAGTTTTTTGTCCCGAAAAAAAGTGATCACAGATTATTGTCCTTTTGCTCGTAGGACGTCTAGTTAAAATGAATTCTAGTTTTTTGTCCCGAAAAAAGTGATCACAGATTATTGTCCTTTTGCTCGTAGGACGTCTAGTTTAGAAGTTATGAAGGGTTAAAGTTTTGAAAATGAATTTTAGTTTTTTGTCCCGAAAAAAGTGATCACAGATTATTGTCCTTTTGCTCGTAGGACGTCTAGTTTAGAAGTTATGAAGGGTTAAAGTTTTGAAAATGAATTTTAGTTTTTTGTCCCGAAGTTAAAGTTTTGAAAATGAATTTTAGTTTTTTGTCCCGAAAAAAGTGATCACAGATTATTGTCCTTTTGCTCGTAGGACGTCTAGTTAAAATTAATTCTAGTTTTTTGTCCCGAAAAAAGTGATCACAGATTATTGTCCTTTTGCTCGTAGGACGTCTAGTTTAGAAGTTATGAAGGGTTAAAGTTTTGAAAATGAATTTTAGTTTTTTGTCCCGAAAAAAAGTGATCACAGATTATTGTCCTTTTGCTCGTAGGCCGTCTAGCTTAGAAGTTATGAAGGGTTAAAGTTTTGAAAATGAATTTTAGTTTTTTGTCCCGAAAAAGTGATCACAGATTATTGTCCTTTTGCTCGTAGGACGTCTAGTTTAGAAGTTATGAAGGGTTAAAGTTTTGAAAATGAATTTTAGTTTTTTTTTGACCCGAAAAAAGTGATCACAGATTATTGTCCTTTTCCTCGTAGGACGTCTAGTTTAGAAGTTATGAAGGGTTAAAGTTTTGAAAATGAATTTTAGTTTTTTGTCCCGAAAAAAAGTGATCACAGATTATTGTCCTTTTGCTCGTAGGCCGTCTAGCTTAGAAGTTATGAAGGGTTAAAGTTTTGAAAATGAATTTTAGTTTTTTGTCCCGAAAAAGTGATCACAGATTATTGTCCTTTTGCTCGTAGGACGTCTAGTTTAGAAGTTATGAAGGGTTAAAGTTTTGAAAGTGAATTTTAGTTTTTTGACCCGAAAAAAAGTGATCACAGATTATTGTCCTTTTGCTGGTAGGACGTCTAGTTTAGATGTTATGAAGGGTTAAAGTTTTGAAAATGAATTTTAGTTTTTTGTCCCGAAAAAAGTGATCACAGATTATTGTCCTTTTGCTCGTAGGACGTCTAGTTTAGAAGTTATGAAGTGTTAAAGTTTTGAAAATGAATTTTAGTTTTTTGTCCCGAAAAAAAGTGATCACAGATTATTGTCCTTTTGCTCGTAGGCCGTCTAGCTTAGAAGTTATGAAGGGTTAAAGTTTTGAAAATGAATTTTAGTTTTTTGTCCCGAAAAAAAGTGATCACAGATTATTGTCCTTTTGCTCGTAGGACGTCTAGTTTAGATGTTATGAAGGGTTAAAGTTTTGAAAATGAATTTTAGTTTTTTGTCCCGAAAAAAGTGATCACAGATTATTGTCCTTTTGCTCGTAGGACGTCTAGTTTAGAAGTTATGAAGGGTTAAAGTTTTGAAAGTGAATTTTAGTTTTTTGACCCGAAAAAAAGTGATCACAGATTATTGTCCTTTTGCTGGTAGGACGTCTAGTTTAGATGTTATGAAGGGTTAAAGTTTTGAAAATGAATTTTAGTTTTTTGTCCCGAAAAAAGTGATCACAGATTATTGTCCTTTTGCTCGTAGGACGTCTAGTTTAGAAGTTATGAAGGGTTAAAGTTTTGAAAATGAATTTTAGTTTTTTTGACGCGAAAAAAGTGATCACAGATTATTGTCCTTTTGCTCGTAGGACGTCTAGTTTAGAAGTTATGAAGGGTTAAAGTTTTGAAAATGAATTTTAGTTTTTTGTCCCGAAAAAAAGTGATCACAGATTATTGTCCTTTTGCTCGTAGGCCGTCTAGCTTAGAAGTTATGAAGGGTTAAAGTTTTGAAAATGAATTTTAGTTTTTTGTCCCGAAAAAGTGATCACAGATTATTGTCCTTTTGCTCGTAGGACGTCTAGTTTAGAAGTTATGAAGGGTTAAAGTTTTGAAAATGAATTTTAGTTTTTTGTCCCGAAAAAGTGATCACAGATTATTGTCCTTTTCCTCGTAGGACGTCTAGTTTAGAAGTTATGAAGGGTTAAAGTTTTGAAATTTTAGTTTTTTGTCCCGAAAAAAAGTGATCACAGATTATTGTCCTTTTGCTCGTAGGACGTCTAGTTAAAATTAATTCTAGTTTTTTGTCCCGAAAAAAGTGATCACAGATTATTGTCCTTTTGCTCGTAGGACGTCTAGTTTAGAAGTTATGAAGGGTTAAAGTTTTGAAAATGAATTTTAGTTTTTTGTCCCGAAAAAAGTGATCACAGATTATTGTCCTTTTGCTCGTAGGACGTCTAGTTTAGAAGTTATGAAGGGTTAAAGTTTTGAAAATGAATTTTAGTTTTTTGTCCCGAAGTTAAAGTTTTGAAAATGAATTTTAGTTTTTTGTCCCGAAAAAAGTGATCACAGATTATTGTCCTTTTGCTCGTAGGACGTCTAGTTAAAATTAATTCTAGTTTTTTGTCCCGAAAAAAGTGATCACAGATTATTGTCCTTTTGCTCGTAGGACGTCTAGTTTAGAAGTTATGAAGGGTTAAAGTTTTGAAAATGAATTTTAGTTTTTTGTCCCGAAAAAAGTGATCACAGATTATTGTCCTTTTGCTCGTAGGACGTCTAGCTTAGAAGTTATGAAGGGTTAAAGTTTTGAAAATGAATTTTAGTTTTTTGTCCCGAAAAAGTGATCACAGATTATTGTCCTTTTGCTCGTAGGACGTCTAGTTTAGAAGTTATGAAGGGTTAAAGTTTTGAAAATGAATTTTAGTTTTTTTTTGACCCGAAAAAAGTGATCACAGATTATTGTCCTTTTCCTCGTAGGACGTCTAGTTTAGAAGTTATGAAGGGTTAAAGTTTTGAAAATGAATTTTAGTTTTTTGTCCCGAAAAAAAGTGATCACAGATTATTGTCCTTTTGCTCGTAGGCCGTCTAGCTTAGAAGTTATGAAGGGTTAAAGTTTTGAAAATGAATTTTAGTTTTTTGTCCCGAAAAAGTGATCACAGATTATTGTCCTTTTGCTCGTAGGACGTCTAGTTTAGAAGTTATGAAGGGTTAAAGTTTTGAAAGTGAATTTTAGTTTTTTGACCCGAAAAAAAGTGATCACAGATTATTGTCCTTTTGCTGGACGTCTAGTTTAGATGTTATGAAGGGTTAAAGTTTTGAAAATGAATTTTAGTTTTTTGTCCCGAAAAAAGTGATCACAGATTATTGTCCTTTTGCTCGTAGGACGTCTAGTTTAGAAGTTATGAAGTGTTAAAGTTTTGAAAATGAATTTTAGTTTTTTGTCCCGAAAAAAAGTGATCACAGATTATTGTCCTTTTGCTCGTAGGCCGTCTAGCTTAGAAGTTATGAAGGGTTAAAGTTTTGAAAATGAATTTTAGTTTTTTGTCCCGAAAAAGTGATCACAGATTATTGTCCTTTTGCTCGTAGGACGTCTAGTTTAGAAGTTATGAAGGGTTAAAGTTTTGAAAATGAATTTTAGTTTTTTGTCCCGAAAAAAGTGATCACAGATTATTGTCCTTTTGCTCGTAGGACGTCTAGTTTAGAAGTTATGAAGGGTTAAAGTTTTGAAAATGAATTTTAGTTTTTTGTCCCGAAAAAAGTGATCACAGATTATTGTCCTTTTGCTCGTAGGCCGTCTAGCTTAGAAGTTATGAAGGGTTAAAGTTTTGAAAATGAATTTTAGTTTTTTGTCCCGAAAAAGTGATCACAGATTATTGTCCTTTTGCTCGTAGGACGTCTAGTTTAGAAGTTATGAAGGGTTAAAGTTTTGAAAATGAATTTTAGTTTTTTGTCCCGAAAAAAGTGATCACAGATTATTGTCCTTTTGCTCGTAGGACGTCTAGTTTAGAAGTTATGAAGGGTTAAAGTTTTGAAAATGAATTTTAGTTTTTTGTCCCGAAGTTAAAGTTTTGAAAATGAATTTTAGTTTTTTGTCCCGAAAAAAGTGATCACAGATTATTGTCCTTTTGCTCGTAGGACGTCTAGTTTAGAAGTTATGAAGGGTTAAAGTTTTGAAAATGAATTTTAGTTTTTTGTCCCGAAAAAAGTGATCACAGATTATTGTCCTTTTGCTCGTAGGCCGTCTAGCTTAGAAGTTATGAAGGGTTAAAGTTTTGAAAATGAATTTTAGTTTTTTGTCCCGAAAAAGTGATCACAGATTATTGTCCTTTTGCTCGTAGGACGTCTAGTTTAGAAGTTATGAAGGGTTAAAGTTTTGAAAATGAATTTTAGTTTTTGGTCCCGAAAAAAGTGATCACAGATTATTGTCCTTTTGCTCGTAGGACGTCTAGTTTAGAAGTTATGAAGGGTTAAAGTTTTGAAAATGAATTTTAGTTTTTTGTCCCGAAAAAAAGTGATCACAGATTATTGTCCTTTTGCTCGTAGGCCGTCTAGCTTAGAAGTTATGAAGGGTTAAAGTTTTGAAAATGAATTTTAGTTTTTTGTCCCGAAAAAGTGATCACAGATTATTGTCCTTTTGCTCGTAGGACGTCTAGTTTAGAAGTTATGAAGGGTTAAAGTTTTGAAAGTGAATTTTAGTTTTTTGACCCGAAAAAAAGTGATCACAGATTATTGTCCTTTTGCTGGACGTCTAGTTTAGATGTTATGAAGGGTTAAAGTTTTGAAAATGAATTTTAGTTTTTTGTCCCGAAAAAAGTGATCACAGATTATTGTCCTTTTGCTCGTAGGACGTCTAGTTTAGAAGTTATGAAGTGTTAAAGTTTTGAAAATGAATTTTAGTTTTTTGTCCCGAAAAAAAGTGATCACAGATTATTGTCCTTTTGCTCGTAGGCCGTCTAGCTTAGAAGTTATGAAGGGTTAAAGTTTTGAAAATGAATTTTAGTTTTTTGTCCCGAAAAAGTGATCACAGATTATTGTCCTTTTGCTCGTAGGACGTCTAGTTTAGAAGTTATGAAGGGTTAAAGTTTTGAAAATGAATTTTAGTTTTTTGTCCCGAAAAAAGTGATCACAGATTATTGTCCTTTTCCTCGTAGGACGTCTAGTTTAGAAGTTATGAAGGGTTAAAGTTTTGAAAATGAATTTTAGTTTTTTGTCCCGAAAAAAGTGATCACAGATTATTGTCCTTTTGCTCGTAGGACGTCTAGTTTAGAAGTTATGAAGGGTTAAAGTTTTGAAAATGAATTTTAGTTTTTTGTCCCGAAAAAAGTGATCACAGATTATTGTCCTTTTGCTCGTAGGACGTCTAGTTTAGAAGTTATGAAGGGTTAAAGTTTTGAAAATGAATTTTAGTTTTTTGTCCCGAAAAAAGTGATCACAGATTATTGTCCTTTTGCTCGTAGGACGTCTAGTTTAGAAGTTATGAAGGGTTAAAGTTTTGAAAATGAATTTTAGTTTTTTGTCCCGAAGTTAAAGTTTTGAAAATGAATTTTAGTTTTTTGTCCCGAAAAAAAGTGATCACAGATTATTGTCCTTTTGCTCGTAGGACGTCTAGTTAAAATTAATTCTAGTTTTTTGTCCCGAAAAAAGTGATCACAGATTATTGTCCTTTTGCTCGTAGGACGTCTAGTTTAGAAGTTATGAAGGGTTAAAGTTTTGAAAATGAATTTTAGTTTTTTGTCCCGAAAAAAGTGATCACAGATTATTGTCCTTTTGCTCGTAGGACGTCTAGTTTAGAAGTTATGAAGGGTTAAAGTTTTGAAAATGAATTTTAGTTTTTTGTCCCGAAGTTAAAGTTTTGAAAATGAATTTTAGTTTTTTGTCCCGAAAAAAGTGATCACAGATTATTGTCCTTTTGCTCGTAGGACGTCTAGTTAAAATTAATTCTAGTTTTTTGTCCCGAAAAAAGTGATCACAGATTATTGTCCTTTTGCTCGTAGGACGTCTAGTTTAGAAGTTATGAAGGGTTAAAGTTTTGAAAATGAATTTTAGTTTTTTGTCCCGAAAAAAAGTGATCACAGATTATTGTCCTTTTGCTCGTAGGCCGTCTAGCTTAGAAGTTATGAAGGGTTAAAGTTTTGAAAATGAATTTTAGTTTTTTGTCCCGAAAAAGTGATCACAGATTATTGTCCTTTTGCTCGTAGGACGTCTAGTTTAGAAGTTATGAAGGGTTAAAGTTTTGAAAATGAATTTTAGTTTTTTTTTGACCCGAAAAAAGTGATCACAGATTATTGTCCTTTTCCTCGTAGGACGTCTAGTTTAGAAGTTATGAAGGGTTAAAGTTTTGAAAATGAATTTTAGTTTTTTGTCCCGAAAAAAGTGATCACAGATTATTGTCCTTTTGCTCGTAGGACGTCTAGTTTAGAAGTTATGAAGGGTTAAAGTTTTGAAAATGAATTTTAGTTTTTTGTCCCGAAAAAAGTGATCACAGATTATTGTCCTTTTGCTCGTAGGACGTCTAGTTTAGAAGTTATGAAGGGTTAAAGTTTTGAAAATGAATTTTAGTTTTTTGTCCCGAAAAAAGTGATCACAGATTATTGTCCTTTTGCTCGTAGGACGTCTAGTTTAGAAGTTATGAAGGGTTAAAGTTTTGAAAATGAATTTTAGTTTTTTGTCCCGAAGTTAAAGTTTTGAAAATGAATTTTAGTTTTTTGTCCCGAAAAAAAGTGATCACAGATTATTGTCCTTTTGCTCGTAGGACGTCTAGTTTAGAAGTTATGAAGGGTTAAAGTTTTGAAAATGAATTTTAGTTTTTTGTCCCGAAAAAAGTGATCACAGATTATTGTCCTTTTCCTCGTAGGACGTCTAGTTTAGAAGTTATGAAGGGTTAAAGTTTTGAAAATGAATTTTAGTTTTTTGTCCCGAAAAAAGTGATCACAGATTATTGTCCTTTTGCTCGTAGGACGTCTAGTTTAGAAGTTATGAAGGGTTAAAGTTTTGAAAATGAATTTTAGTTTTTTGTCCCGAAAAAAGTGATCACAGATTATTGTCCTTTTGCTCGTAGGACGTCTAGTTTAGAAGTTATGAAGGGTTAAAGTTTTGAAAATGAATTTTAGTTTTTTGTCCCGAAAAAAGTGATCACAGATTATTGTCCTTTTGCTCGTAGGACGTCTAGTTTAGAAGTTATGAAGGGTTAAAGTTTTGAAAATGAATTTTAGTTTTTTGTCCCGAAGTTAAAGTTTTGAAAATGAATTTTAGTTTTTTGTCCCGAAAAAAAGTGATCACAGATTATTGTCCTTTTGCTCGTAGGACGTCTAGCTTAGAAGTTATGAAGGGTTAAAGTTTTGAAAATGAATTTTAGTTTTTTGTCCCGAAAAAGTGATCACAGATTATTGTCCTTTTGCTCGTAGGACGTCTAGTTTAGAAGTTATGAAGGGTTAAAGTTTTGAAAATGAATTTTAGTTTTTTGTCCCGAAAAAAGTGATCACAGATTATTGTCCTTTTGCTCGTAGGACGTCTAGTTTAGAAGTTATGAAGGGTTAAAGTTTTGAAAATGAATTTTAGTTTTTTGTCCCGAAAAAAGTGATCACAGATTATTGTCCTTTTGCTCGTAGGACGTCTAGTTTAGAAGTTATGAAGGGTTAAAGTTTTGAAAATGAATTTTAGTTTTTTGTCCCGAAAAAAGTGATCACAGATTATTGTCCTTTTGCTCGTAGGACGTCTAGCTTAGAAGTTATGAAGGGTTAAAGTTTTGAAAATGAATTTTAGTTTTTTGTCCCGAAAAAGTGATCACAGATTATTGTCCTTTTGCTCGTAGGACGTCTAGTTTAGAAGTTATGAAGGGTTAAAGTTTTGAAAATGAATTTTAGTTTTTTGTCCCGAAAAAAGTGATCACAGATTATTGTCCTTTTGCTCGTAGGACGTCTAGTTTAGAAGTTATGAAGGGTTAAAGTTTTGAAAATGAATTTTAGTTTTTTGTCCCGAAGTTAAAGTTTTGAAAATGAATTTTAGTTTTTTGTCCCGAAAAAAGTGATCACAGATTATTGTCCTTTTGCTCGTAGGACGTCTAGTTAAAATTAATTCTAGTTTTTTGTCCCGAAAAAAGTGATCACAGATTATTGTCCTTTTGCTCGTAGGACGTCTAGTTTAGAAGTTATGAAGGGTTAAAGTTTTGAAAATGAATTTTAGTTTTTTGTCCCGAAAAAAAGTGATCACAGATTATTGTCCTTTTGCTCGTAGGCCGTCTAGCTTAGAAGTTATGAAGGGTTAAAGTTTTGAAAATGAATTTTAGTTTTTTGTCCCGAAAAAAGTGATCACAGATTATTGTCCTTTTGCTCGTAGGACGTCTAGTTTAGAAGTTATGAAGGGTTAAAGTTTTGAAAATGAATTTTAGTTTTTTGTCCCGAAAAAAGTGATCACAGATTATTGTCCTTTTGCTCGTAGGACGTCTAGTTTAGAAGTTATGAAGGGTTAAAGTTTTGAAAATGAATTTTAGTTTTTTGTCCCGAAAAAAGTGATCACAGATTATTGTCCTTTTGCTCGTAGGACGTCTAGTTTAGAAGTTATGAAGGGTTAAAGTTTTGAAAATGAATTTTAGTTTTTTGTCCCGAAAAAAGTGATCACAGATTATTGTCCTTTTGCTCGTAGGACGTCTAGTTTAGAAGTTATGAAGGGTTAAAGTTTTGAAAATGAATTTTAGTTTTTTGTCCCGAAAAAAGTGATCACAGATTATTGTCCTTTTGCTCGTAGGACGTCTAGTTTAGAAGTTATGAAGGGTTAAAGTTTTGAAAATGAATTTTAGTTTTTTGTCCCGAAGTTAAAGTTTTGAAAATGAATTTTAGTTTTTTGTCCCGAAAAAAAGTGATCACAGATTATTGTCCTTTTGCTCGTAGGACGTCTAGTTTAGAAGTTATGAAGGGTTAAAGTTTTGAAAATGAATTTTAGTTTTTTGTCCCGAAAAAAGTGATCACAGATTATTGTCCTTTTCCTCGTAGGACGTCTAGTTTAGAAGTTATGAAGGGTTAAAGTTTTGAAAATGAATTTTAGTTTTTTGTCCCGAAAAAAGTGATCACAGATTATTGTCCTTTTGCTCGTAGGACGTCTAGTTTAGAAGTTATGAAGGGTTAAAGTTTTGAAAATGAATTTTAGTTTTTTGTCCCGAAAAAAGTGATCACAGATTATTGTCCTTTTGCTCGTAGGACGTCTAGTTTAGAAGTTATGAAGGGTTAAAGTTTTGAAAATGAATTTTAGTTTTTTGTCCCGAAAAAAGTGATCACAGATTATTGTCCTTTTGCTCGTAGGACGTCTAGTTTAGAAGTTATGAAGGGTTAAAGTTTTGAAAATGAATTTTAGTTTTTTGTCCCGAAGTTAAAGTTTTGAAAATGAATTTTAGTTTTTTGTCCCGAAAAAAAGTGATCACAGATTATTGTCCTTTTGCTCGTAGGACGTCTAGCTTAGAAGTTATGAAGGGTTAAAGTTTTGAAAATGAATTTTAGTTTTTTGTCCCGAAAAAGTGATCACAGATTATTGTCCTTTTGCTCGTAGGACGTCTAGTTTAGAAGTTATGAAGGGTTAAAGTTTTGAAAATGAATTTTAGTTTTTTGTCCCGAAAAAAGTGATCACAGATTATTGTCCTTTTGCTCGTAGGACGTCTAGTTTAGAAGTTATGAAGGGTTAAAGTTTTGAAAATGAATTTTAGTTTTTTGTCCCGAAAAAAGTGATCACAGATTATTGTCCTTTTGCTCGTAGGACGTCTAGTTTAGAAGTTATGAAGGGTTAAAGTTTTGAAAATGAATTTTAGTTTTTTGTCCCGAAAAAAGTGATCACAGATTATTGTCCTTTTGCTCGTAGGACGTCTAGTTTAGAAGTTATGAAGGGTTAAAGTTTTGAAAATGAATTTTAGTTTTTTGTCCCGAAAAAAGTGATCACAGATTATTGTCCTTTTGCTCGTAGGACGTCTAGTTTAGAAGTTATGAAGGGTTAAAGTTTTGAAAATGAATTTTAGTTTTTTGTCCCGAAAAAAGTGATCACAGATTATTGTCCTTTTGCTCGTAGGACGTCTAGTTTAGAAGTTATGAAGGGTTAAAGTTTTGAAAATGAATTTTAGTTTTTTGTCCCGAAGTTAAAGTTTTGAAAATGAATTTTAGTTTTTTGTCCCGAAAAAAAGTGATCACAGATTATTGTCCTTTTGCTCGTAGGACGTCTAGCTTAGAAGTTATGAAGGGTTAAAGTTTTGAAAATGAATTTTAGTTTTTTGTCCCGAAAAAGTGATCACAGATTATTGTCCTTTTGCTCGTAGGACGTCTAGTTTAGAAGTTATGAAGGGTTAAAGTTTTGAAAATGAATTTTAGTTTTTTGTCCCGAAAAAAGTGATCACAGATTATTGTCCTTTTGCTCGTAGGACGTCTAGTTTAGAAGTTATGAAGGGTTAAAGTTTTGAAAATGAATTTTAGTTTTTTGTCCCGAAAAAAGTGATCACAGATTATTGTCCTTTTGCTCGTAGGACGTCTAGTTTAGAAGTTATGAAGGGTTAAAGTTTTGAAAATGAATTTTTATTTTTTGTCCCGAAAAAAGTGATCACAGATTATTGTCCTTTTGCTCGTAGGACGTCTAGTTTAGAAGTTATGAAGGGTTAAAGTTTTGAAAATGAATTTTTATTTTTTGTCCCGAAAAAAGTGATCACAGATTATTGTCCTTTTGCTCGTAGGACGTCTAGTTTAGAAGTTATGAAGGGTTAAAGTTTTGAAAATGAATTTTAGTTTTTTGTCCCGAAAAAAGTGATCACAGATTATTGTCCTTTTGCTCGTAGGACGTCTAGTTTAGAAGTTATGAAGGGTTAAAGTTTTGAAAATGAATTTTAGTTTTTTGTCCCGAAGTTAAAGTTTTGAAAATGAATTTTAGTTTTTTGTCCCGAAAAAAAGTGATCACAGATTATTGTCCTTTTGCTCGTAGGACGTCTAGCTTAGAAGTTATGAAGGGTTAAAGTTTTGAAAATGAATTTTAGTTTTTTGTCCCGAAAAAAGTGATCACAGATTATTGTCCTTTTGCTCGTAGGACGTCTAGTTTAGAAGTTATGAAGGGTTAAAGTTTTGAAAATGAATTTTAGTTTTTTGTCCCGAAAAAAGTGATCACAGATTATTGTCCTTTTGCTCGTAGGACGTCTAGTTTAGAAGTTATGAAGGGTTAAAGTTTTGAAAATGAATTTTAGTTTTTTGTCCCGAAAAAGTGATCACAGATTATTGTCCTTTTGCTCGTAGGACGTCTAGTTTAGAAGTTATGAAGGGTTAAAGTTTTGAAAATGAATTTTAGTTTTTTGTCCCGAAAAAAGTGATCACAGATTATTGTCCTTTTGCTCGTAGGACGTCTAGTTTAGAAGTTATGAAGGGTTAAAGTTTTGAAAATGAATTTTAGTTTTTTGTCCCGAAAAAGTGATCACAGATTATTGTCCTTTTGCTCGTAGGACGTCTAGTTTAGAAGTTATGAAGGGTTAAAGTTTGGAGATGAATTTTAGTTTTTTGTCCCGAAAAAAAGTGATCACAGATTATTGTCCTTTTGCTCGTAGGACGTCTAGTTTAGAAGTTATGAAGGGTTAAAGTTTTGAAAATGAATTTTTATTTTTTGTCCCGAAAAAAGTGATCACAGATTATTGTCCTTTTGCTCGTAGGACGTCTAGTTTAGAAGTTATGAAGGGTTAAAGTTTTGAAAATGAATTTTAGTTTTTTGTCCCGAAAAAAAGTCATCACAGATTATTGTCCTTTTGCTCGTAGGACTTCTAGTTTAGAAGTTATGAAGGGTTAAAGTTTTGAAAATGAATTTTAGTTTTTTGTCCCGAAAAAAGTGATCACAGATTATTGTCCTTTTGCTCTTAGGACGTCTAGTTTAGAAGTTATGAAGGGTTAAAGTTTTGAAAATGAATTTTAGTTTTTTTGACCCGAAAAAAGTGATCACAGATTATTGTCCTTTTGCTCGTAGGACATCTAGTTTAGAAGTTATGAAGGGTTAAAGCTTTGAAAATGAATTTTAGTTTTTTTGACCCGAAAAAAGTGATCACAGATTATTGTCCTTTTGCTCGTAGGACGTCTAGCTTAGAAGTTATGAAGGGTTAAAGTTTTGAAAGTGAATTTTAGTTTTTTGACCCGAAAAAAAGTGATCACAGATTATTGTCCTTTTGCTGGTAGGAAGTCTAGTTTAGATGTTATGAAGGGTTAAAGTTTTGAAAATGAATTTTAGTTTTTTGTCCCGAAAAAAGTGATCACAGATTATTGTCCTTTTGCTCGTAGGACGTCTAGTTTAGAAGTTATGAAGGGTTAAAGTTTTGAAAATGAATTTTAGTTTTTTGTCCCGAAAAAAGTGATCAAAGATTATTGTCCTTTTGCTCGTAGGACGTCTAGTTTAGAAGTTATGAAGGGTTAAAGTTTTGAAAATGAATTTTAGTTTTTTTTGACGCGAAAAAAGTGATCACAGATTATTGTCCTTTTGCTCGTAGGACGTCTGGTTTAGAAGTTATGAAGGGTTAAAGTTTTGAAAATGAATTTTAGTTTCTTGTCCCGAAAAAAGTGATCAAAGATTATTGTCCTTTTGCTGGTAGGACGTCTAGTTTAGATGTTATGAAGGGTTAAAGTTTTGAAAATTAATTTTAGTTTTTTGTCCCGAAAAAAGTGATCACAGATTATTGTCCTTTTGCTCGTAGGACGTCTAGTTTAGAAGTTATGAAGGGTTAAAGTTTTGAAAATGAATTTTAGTTTTTTGTCCCGAAAAAGTGATCACAGATTATTGTCCTTTTGCTCGTAGGACGTCTAGTTTAGAAGTTATGAAGGGTTAAAGTTTTGAAAATGAATTTTAGTTTTTTTGTCCCGAAAAAAAGTGATAACAGATTATTGTCCTTTTGCTCGTAGGACGTCTAGTTTAGAAGTTATGAAGGGTTAAAGTTTTGAAAATGAATTTTAGTTTTTTGTCCCGAAAAAAGTGATCACAGATTATTGTCCTTTTGCTCGTAGGACGTCTAGTTTAGAAGTTATGAAGGGTTAAAGTTTTAAAAATTAATTCTAGTTTTTTGTCCCGAAAAAAGTGATCACAGATTATTGTCCTTTTGCTCGTAGGACGTCTAGTTTAGAAGTTATGAAGGGTTAAAGTTTTGAAAATGAATTTTAGTTTTTTTTGACGCGAAAAAAGTGATCACAGATTATTGTCCTTTTGCTCGTAGGACGTCTGGTTTAGAAGTTATGAAGGGTTAAAGTTTTGAAAATGAATTTTAGTTTCTTGTCCCGAAAAAAGTGATCAAAGATTATTGTCCTTTTGCTCGTAGGACGTCTAGTTTAGAAGTTATGAAGGGTTAAAGTTTCGAAAATGATTTTTTTGTTTTTTTGTCCAGAAATAAGTGATCACAGATTATTGTCCTTTTGCTCGTAGGACGTCTAGTTTAGAAGTTATAAAGGGTTAAAGTTTTGAAAATGAATTTTAGTTTTTGGTCCCGAAAAAAGTGATCACAGATTATTGTCCTTTTGCTCGTAGGACGTCTAGTTTAGAAGTTATGAAGGGTTAAAATTTCGAAAATGAATTTTAGTTTTTTGTCCAGAAATAAGTGATCACAGATTATTGTCCTTTTGCTCGTAGGACGTCTAGTTTAGAAGTTATGAAGGGTTAAAGATTCGAAAATGAATTTTAGTTTTTTGTCCAGAAATAAGTGATCACAGATTATTGTCCTTTTGCTCGTAGGACGTCTAGTTTAGAAGTTATGAAGGGTTAAAGTTTTGAAAATGAATTTTAGTTTTTTGTCCCGAAAAAAAGTGATCACAGATTATTGTCCTTTTGCTTGTAGGACGTCTAGCTTAGAAGTTGTGAAGGGTTGAAGTTTTGAAAATGAATTTTAGTTTTTTTGTCCCGAAAAAAAGTGATCACAGATTATTGTCCTTTTGCTCGTAGGACGTCTAGTTTAGAAGTTATGAAGGGTTAAAGTTTTGAAAATGAATTTTAGTTTTTTTGACGCGAAAAAAGTGATCACAGATTATTGTCCTTTTGCTCGTAGGACGTCTAGTTTAGAAGTTATGAAGGGTTAAAGTTTTGAAAATTAATTTTAGTTTTTTTGACCCGAAAAAGTGATCAGATTATTGTCCTTTTGCTCGTAGGACGTCTAGTTTAGAAGTTATGAAGGGTTAAAGTTTTGAAAATGAATTTTAGTTTTTGGTCCCGAAAAAAGTGATCACAGATTATTGTCCTTTTGCTCGTAGGACGTCTAGTTTAGAAGTTATGAAGGGTTAAAGTTTTGAAAATGAATTTTAGTTTTTTTGTCCCGAAAAAAAGTGATAACAGATTATTGTCCTTTTGCTCGTAGGACGTCTAGTTTAGAACTTATGAAGGGTTAAAGTTTTGAAAATGAATTTTAGTTTTTTGTCCCGAAAAAAGTGAGCACAGATTATTGTCCTTTTGCTCGTAGGACGTCTAGTTTAGAAGTTATGAAGGGTTAAAGTTTCGAAAATGATTTTTTTGTTTTTTGTCCAGAAATAAGTGATCACAGATTATTGTCCTTTTGCTCGTAGGACGTCTAGTTTAGAAGTTATAAAGGGTTAAAGTTTTGAAAATGAATTTTAGTTTTTGGTCCCGAAAAAAGTGATCACAGATTATTGTCCTTTTGCTCGTAGGACGTCTAGTTTAGAAGTTATGAAGGGTTAAAGTTTTGAAAATTAATTTTAGTTTTTTTTTGACCCGAAAAAAGTGATCACAGATTATTGTCCTTTTGCTCGTAGGACGTCTAGTTTAGAAGTTATGAAGGGTTAAAGTTTCGAAAATGAATTTTAGTTTTTTGTCCAGAAATAAGTGATCACAGATTATTGTCCTTTTGCTCGTAGGACGTCTAGTTTAGAAGTTATGAAGGGTTAAAGTTTTGAAAATGAATTTTAGTTTTTTGTCCCGAAGTTAAAGTTTTGAAATGAATTTTAGTTTTTTGTCCCGAAAAAAGTGATCACAGATTATTGTCCTTTTGCTCGTAGGACGTCTAGTTTAGAAGTTATGAAGGGTTAAAGTTTTGAAAATGAATTTTAGTTTTTTGTCCCGAAAAAAAGTGATCACAGATTATTGTCCTTTTGCTCGTAGGCCGTCTAGCTTAGAAGTTATGAAGGGTTAAAGTTTTGAAAATGAATTTTAGTTTTTTGTCCCGAAAAAGTGATCACAGATTATTGTCCTTTTGCTCGTAGGACGTCTAGTTTAGAAGTTATGAAGGGTTAAAATTTTGAAAATGAATTTTAGTTTTTTGTCCCGAAAAAAGTGATCACAGATTATTGTCCTTTTCCTCGTAGGACGTCTAGTTTAGAAGTTATGAAGGGTTAAAGTTTTGAAAATGAATTTTAGTTTTTTGTCCCGAAAAAAGTGATCACAGATTATTGTCCTTTTGCTCGTAGGACGTCTAGTTTAGAAGTTATGAAGGGTTAAAGTTTTGAAAATGAATTTTAGTTTTTTGTCCCGAAAAAAGTGATCACAGATTATTGTCCTTTTGCTCGTAGGACGTCTAGTTTAGAAGTTATGAAGGGTTAAAGTTTTGAAAATGAATTTTAGTTTTTTGTCCCGAAAAAAGTGATCACAGATTATTGTCCTTTTGCTCGTAGGACGTCTAGTTTAGAAGTTATGAAGGGTTAAAGTTTTGAAAATGAATTTTAGTTTTTTGTCCCGAAGTTAAAGTTTTGAAAATGAATTTTAGTTTTTTGTCCCGAAAAAAAGTGATCACAGATTATTGTCCTTTTGCTCGTAGGACGTCTAGCTTAGAAGTTATGAAGGGTTAAAGTTTTGAAAATGAATTTTAGTTTTTTGTCCCGAAAAAGTGATCACAGATTATTGTCCTTTTGCTCGTAGGACGTCTAGTTTAGAAGTTATGAAGGGTTAAAGTTTTGAAAATGAATTTTAGTTTTTTGTCCCGAAAAAAGTGATCACAGATTATTGTCCTTTTGCTCGTAGGACGTCTAGTTTAGAAGTTATGAAGGGTTAAAGTTTCGAAAATGATTTTTTTGTTTTTTTGTCCAGAAATAAGTGATCACAGATTATTGTCCTTTTGCTCGTAGGACATCTAGTTTAGAAGTTATGAAGGGTTAAAGCTTTGAAAATGAATTTTAGTTTTTTGTCCCGAAAAAAAGTCATCACAGATTATTGTCCTTTTGCTCGTAGGACTTCTAGTTTAGAAGTTATGAAGGGTTAAAGTTTTGAAAATGAATTTTAGTTTTTTGTCCCGAAAAAAGTGATCACAGATTATTGTCCTTTTGCTCGTAGGACGTCTAGTTTAGAAGTTATGAAGGGTTAAAGTTTTGAAAATGAATTTTAGTTTTTTTGACCCGAAAAAGTGATCAAATTATTGTCCTTTTGCTCGTAGGACGTCTAGTTTAGAAGTTATGAAGGGTTAAAGTTTTGAAAATGAATTTTAGTTTTTTGTCCCGAAAAAAAGTCATCACAGATTATTGTCCTTTTGCTCGTAGGACTTCTAGTTTAGAAGTTATGAAGGGTTAAAGTTTTGAAAATGAATTTTAGTTTTTTGTCCCGAAAAAAGTGATCACAGATTATTGTCCTTTTGCTCTTAGGACGTCTAGTTTAGAAGTTATGAAGGGTTAAAGTTTTGAAAATGAATTTTAGTTTTTTTGACCCGAAAAAAGTGATCACAGATTATTGTCCTTTTGCTCGTAGGACATCTAGTTTAGAAGTTATGAAGGGTTAAAGCTTTGAAAATGAATTTTAGTTTTTTTGACCCGAAAAAAGTGATCACAGATTATTGTCCTTTTGCTCGTAGGACGTCTAGTTTAGAAGTTATGAAGGGTTAAAGTTTTGAAAATGAATTTTAGTTTTTTGTCCCGAAAAAGTGATCACAGATTATTGTCCTTTTGCTCGTAGGACGTCTAGCTTAGAAGTTATGAAGGGTTAAAGTTTTGAAAGTGAATTTTAGTTTTTTGACCCGAAAAAAAGTGATCACAGATTATTGTCCTTTTGCTGGTAGGACGTCTAGTTTAGATGTTATGAAGGGTTAAAGTTTTGAAAATGAATTTTAGTTTTTTGTCCCGAAAAAAGTGATCACAGATTATTGTCCTTTTGCTCGTAGGACGTCTAGTTTAGAAGTTATGAAGGGTTAAAGTTTTGAAAATGAATTTTAGTTTTTTGTCCCGAAAAAAGTGATCACAGATTATTGTCCTTTTGCTCGTAGGACGTCTAGTTTAGAAGTTATGAAGGGTTAAAGTATTGAAAATGAATTTTAGTTTTTTTTGACGCGAAAAAAGTGATCACAGATTATTGTCCTTTTGCTCGTAGGACGTCTGGTTTAGAAGTTATGAAGGGTTAAAGTTTTGAAAATGAATTTTAGTTTCTTGTCCCGAAAAAAGTGATCAAAGATTATTGTCCTTTTGCTGGTAGGACGTCTAGTTTAGATGTTATGAAGGGTTAAAGTTTTGAAAATTAATTTTAGTTTTTTGTCCCGAAAAAAGTGATCACAGATTATTGTCCTTTTGCTCGTAGGACGTCTAGTTTAGAAGTTATGAAGGGTTAAAGTTTTGAAAATGAATTTTAGTTTTTTGTCCCGAAAAAGTGATCACAGATTATTGTCCTTTTGCTCGTAGGACGTCTAGTTTAGAAGTTATGAAGGGTTAAAGTTTTGAAAATAAATTTTAGTTTTTTTGTCCCGAAAAAAAGTGATAACAGATTATTGTCCTTTTGCTCGTAGGACGTCTAGTTTAGAAGTTATGAAGGGTTAAAGTTTTGAAAATGAATTTTAGTTTTTTGTCCCGAAAAAAGTGATCACAGATTATTGTCCTTTTGCTCGTAGGACGTCTAGTTTAGAAGTTATGAAGGGTTAAAGTTTTAAAAATTAATTCTAGTTTTTTGTCCCGAAAAAAGTGATAACATATTATTGTCCTTTTGCTCGTAGGACGTCTAGTTTAGAAGTTATGAAGGGTTAAAGTTTTGAAAATGAATTTTAGTTTTTTGTCCCGAAAAAAGTGATCACAGATTATTGTCCTTTTGCTCGTAGGACGTCTAGTTTAGAAGTTATGAAGGGTTAAAGTTTTGAAAATGAATTTTAGTTTTTTGTCCCGAAAAAAGTGATAACAGATTATTGTCCTTTTGCTCGTAGGACGTCTAGTTTAGAAGTTATGAAGGGTTAAAGTTTTGAAAATGAATTTTAGTTTTTTTTGACGCGAAAAAAGTGATCACAGATTATTGTCCTTTTGCTCGTAGGACGTCTGGTTTAGAAGTTATGAAGGGTTAAAGTTTTGAAAATGAATTTTAGTTTCTTGTCCCGAAAAAAGTGATCAAAGATTATTGTCCTTTTGCTCGTAGGACGTCTAGTTTAGAAGTTATGAAGGGTTAAAGTTTCGAAAATGATTTTTTTGTTTTTTTGTCCAGAAATAAGTGATCACAGATTATTGTCCTTTTGCTCGTAGGACGTCTAGTTTAGAAGTTATAAAGGGTTAAAGTTTTGAAAATGAATTTTAGTTTTTGGTCCCGAAAAAAGTGATCACAGATTATTGTCCTTTTGCTCGTAGGACGTCTAGTTTAGAAGTTATGAAGGGTTAAAGTTTTGAAAATTAATTTTAGTTTTTTTTTGACCCGAAAAAAGTGATCACAGATTATTGTCCTTTTGCTCGTAGGACGTCTAGTTTAGAAGTTATGAAGGGTTAAAATTTCGAAAATGAATTTTAGTTTTTTGTCCAGAAATAAGTGATCACAGATTATTGTCCTTTTGCTCGTAGGACGTCTAGTTTAGAAGTTATGAAGGGTTAAAGATTCGAAAATGAATTTTAGTTTTTTGTCCAGAAATAAGTGATCACAGATTATTGTCCTTTTGCTCGTAGGACGTCTAGTTTAGAAGTTATGAAGGGTTAAAGTTTTGAAAATGAATTTTAGTTTTTTGTCCCGAAAAAAAGTGATCACAGATTATTGTCCTTTTGCTTGTAGGACGTCTAGCTTAGAAGTTGTGAAGGGTTGAAGTTTTGAAAATGAATTTTAGTTTTTTTGTCCCGAAAAAAAGTGATCACAGATTATTGTCCTTTTGCTCGTAGGACGTCTAGTTTAGAAGTTATGAAGGGTTAAAGTTTTGAAAATGAATTTTAGTTTTTTTGACGCGAAAAAAGTGATCACAGATTATTGTCCTTTTGCTCGTAGGACGTCTAGTTTAGAAGTTATGAAGGGTTAAAGTTTTGAAAATTAATTTTAGTTTTTTTGACCCGAAAAAGTGATCAAATTATTGTCCTTTTGCTCGTAGGACGTCTAGTTTAGAAGTTATGAAGGGTTAAAGTTTTGAAAATGAATTTTAGTTTTTGGTCCCGAAAAAAGTGATCACAGATTATTGTCCTTTTGCTCGTAGGACGTCTAGTTTAGAAGTTATGAAGGGTTAAAGTTTTGAAAATGAATTTTAGTTTTTTTGTCCCGAAAAAAAGTGATAACAGATTATTGTCCTTTTGCTCGTAGGACGTCTAGTTTAGAACTTATGAAGGGTTAAAGTTTTGAAAATGAATTTTAGTTTTTTGTCCCGAAAAAAGTGAGCACAGATTATTGTCCTTTTGCTCGTAGGACGTCTAGTTTAGAAGTTATGAAGGGTTAAAGTTTCGAAAATGATTTTTTTTTTTTTGTCCAGAAATAAGTGATCACAGATTATTGTCCTTTTGCTCGTAGGACGTCTAGTTTAGAAGTTATAAAGGGTTAAAGTTTTGAAAATGAATTTTAGTTTTTGGTCCCGAAAAAAGTGATCACAGATTATTGTCCTTTTGCTCGTAGGACGTCTAGTTTAGAAGTTATGAAGGGTTAAAGTTTTGAAAATTAATTTTAGTTTTTTTTGACCCGAAAAAAGTGATCACAGATTATTGTCCTTTTGCTCGTAGGACGTCTAGTTTAGAAGTTATGAAGGGTTAAAGTTTTGAAAATGAATTTTAGTTTTTTGTCCCGAAAAAAGTGATCACAGATTATTGTCCTTTTGCTCGTAGGACGTCTAGTTTAGAAGTTATGAAGGGTTAAAGTTTCGAAAATGAATTTTAGTTTTTTGTCCAGAAATAAGTGATCACAGATTATTGTCCTTTTGCTCGTAGGACGTCTAGTTTAGAAGTTATGAAGGGTTAAAGTTTTGAAAATGAATTTTAGTTTTTTGTCCCGAAGTTAAAGTTTTGAAAATGAATTTTAGTTTTTTGTCCCGAAAAAAGTGATCACAGATTATTGTCCTTTTGCTCGTAGGACGTCTAGTTTAGAAGTTATGAAGGGTTAAAGTTTTGAAAATGAATTTTAGTTTTTTGTCCCGAAAAAAGTGATCACAGATTATTGTCCTTTTGCTCGTAGGACGTCTAGTTTAGAAGTTATGAAGGGTTAAAGTTTTGAAAATGAATTTTAGTTTTTTGTCCCGAAAAAAGTGATCACAGATTATTGTCCTTTTGCTCGTAGGACGTCTAGTTTAGAAGTTATGAAGGGTTAAAGTTTTGAAAATGAATTTTAGTTTTTTGTCCCGAAAAAAGTGATCACAGATTATTGTCCTTTTGCTCGTAGGACGTCTAGCTTAGAAGTTGTGAAGGGTTGAAGTTTTGAAAATGAATTTTAGTTTTTTTGTCCCGAAAAAAAGTGATCACAGATTATTGTCCTTTTGCTCGTAGGACGTCTAGTTTAGAAGTTATGAAGGGTTAAAGTTTTGAAAATGAATTTTAGTTTTTTTGACGCGAAAAAAGTGATCACAGATTATTGTCCTTTTGCTCGTAGGACGTCTAGTTTAGAAGTTATGAAGGGTTAAAGTTTTGAAAATTAATTTTAGTTTTTTTGACCCGAAAAAGTGATCAAATTATTGTCCTTTTGCTCGTAGGACGTCTAGTTTAGAAGTTATGAAGGGTTAAAGTTTTGAAAATGAATTTTAGTTTTTGGTCCCGAAAAAAGTGATCACAGATTATTGTCCTTTTGCTCGTAGGACGTCTAGTTTAGAAGTTATGAAGGGTTAAAGTTTTGAAAATGAATTTTAGTTTTTTTGTCCCGAAAAAAAGTGATAACAGATTATTGTCCTTTTGCTCGTAGGACGTCTAGTTTAGAACTTATGAAGGGTTAAAGTTTCGAAAATGATTTTTTTTTTTTGTCCCGAAAAAAGTGATCACAGATTATTGTCCTTTTGCTCGTAGGACGTCTAGTTTAGAAGTTATGAAGGGTTAAAGTTTTGAAAATTAATTTTAGTTTTTTTTGACCCGAAAAAAGTGATCACAGATTATTGTCCTTTTGCTCGTAGGACGTCTAGTTTAGAAGTTATGAAGGGTTAAAGTTTTGAAAATGAATTTTAGTTTTTTGTCCCGAAAAAAGTGATCACAGATTATTGTCCTTTTGCTCGTAGTACGTCTAGTTTAGAAGTTATGAAGGGTTAAAGTTTCGAAAATGAATTTTAGTTTTTTGTCCAGAAATAAGTGATCACAGATTATTGTCCTTTTGCTCGTAGGACGTCTAGTTTAGAAGTTATGAAGGGTTAAAGTTTTGAAAATGAATTTTAGTTTTTTGTCCCGAAGTTAAAGTTTTGAAAATGAATTTTAGTTTTTTGTCCCGAAAAAAGTGATCACAGATTATTGTCCTTTTGCTCGTAGGACGTCTAGTTTAGAAGTTATGAAGGGTTAAAGTTTTGAAAATGAATTTTAGTTTTTTGTCCCGAAAAAAGTGATCACAGATTATTGTCCTTTTGCTCGTAGGACGTCTAGTTTAGAAGTTATGAAGGGTTAAAGTTTTGAAAATGAATTTTAGTTTTTTGTCCCGAAAAAAGTGATCACAGATTATTGTCCTTTTGCTCGTAGGACGTCTAGTTTAGAAGTTATGAAGGGTTAAAGTTTTGAAAATGAATTTTAGTTTTTTTCCCGAAAAAAGTGATCACAGATTATTGTCCTTTTGCTCGTAGGACGTCTAGTTTAGAAGTTATGAAGGGTTAAAGTTTTGAAAATGAATTTTAGTTTTTTGTCCCGAAAAAAGTGATCACAGATTATTGTCCTTTTGCTTGTAGGACGTCTAGTTTAGAAGTTATGAAGGGTTAAAGTTTTGAAAGTGAATTTTAGTTTTTTGACCCGAAAAAAAGTGATCACAGATTATTGTCCTTTTGCTGGTAGGACGTCTAGTTTAGATGTTATGAAGGAAATGAATTTTAGTTTTTTTTGACGCGAAAAAAGTGATCACAGATTATTGTCCTTTTGCTCGTAGGACGTCTAGTTTAGAAGTTATGAAGGGTTAAAGTTTTGAAAATGAATTTTAGTTTCTTGTCCCGAAAAAAGTGATCAAAGATTATTGTCCTTTTGCTCGTAGGACGTCTAGTTTAGAAGTTATGAAGGGTTAAAGTTTTGAAAATGAATTTTAGTTTTTTGTCCCGAAAAAAGTGATCACAGATTATTGTCCTTTTGCTCGTAGCACGTCTAGTTTAGAAGTTATGAAGGGTTAAAGTTTTAAAAATTAATTCTAGTTTTTTGTCCCGAAAAAAGTGATCACAGATTATTGTCCTTTTGCTCGTAGGACGTCTAGTTTAGAAGTTATGAAGGGTTAAAGTTTTGAAAATGAATTTTAGTTTTTTTTGACGCGAAAAAAGTGATCACAGATTATTGTCCTTTTGCTCGTAGGACGTCTGGTTTAGAAGTTATGAAGGGTTAAAGTTTTGAAAATGAATTTTAGTTTCTTGTCCCGAAAAAAGTGATCAAAGATTATTGTCCTTTTGCTGGTAGGACGTCTAGTTTAGATGTTATGAAGGGTTAAAGTTTTGAAAATGAATTTTAGTTTTTTGTCCCGAAAAAAGTGATCACAGATTATTGTCCTTTTGCTCGTAGGACGTCTAGTTTAGAAGTTATGAAGGGTTAAAGTTTTGAAAATTAATTTTAGTTTTTTTTTGACCCGAAAAAAGTGATCACAGATTATTGTCCTTTTGCTCGTAGGACGTCTAGTTTAGAAGTTATGAAGGGTTAAAATTTCGAAAATGAATTTTAGTTTTTTGTCCAGAAATAAGTGATCACAGATTATTGTCCTTTTGCTCGTAGGACGTCTAGTTTAGAAGTTATGAAGGGTTAAAGTTTTGAAAATGAATTTTATTTTTTTGTCCCGAAAAAAAGTGATCACAAATTATTGTCCTTTTGCTCGTAGGACGTCTAGTTTAGAAGTTATGAAGGGTTAAAGTTTTGAAAATGAATTTTAGTTTTTTGTCCCGAAAAAAAGTGATCACAGATTATTCTCCTTTTGCTCGTAGGACGTCTAGTTTAGAAGTTATGAAGGGTTAAAGTTTTGAAAATGAATTTTAGTTTTTTGTCCCGAAAAAAAGTGATCACAGATTATTGTCCTTTTGCTCGTAGGACGTCTAGCTTAGAAGTTGTGAAGGGTTAAAGTTTTGAAAATGAATTTTAGTTTTTTGTCCCGAAAAAAAGTGATCACAGATTATTGTCCTTTTGCTCGTAGGACGTCTAGTTTAGAAGTTATGAAGGGTTAAAGCTTTGAAAATTAATTTTAGTTTTTTTGTCCCGAAAAAGTGATCAGATTATTGTCCTTTTGCTCGTAGGACGTCTAGTTTAGAAGTTATGAAGGGTTAAAGTTTTGAAAATGAATTTTAGTTTTTGGTCCCGAAAAAAGTGATCACAGATTATTGTCCTTTTGCTCGTAGGACGTCTAGTTTAGAAGTTATGAAGGGTTAAAGTTTTGAAAATGAATTTTAGTTTTTTTGTCCCGAAAAAAAGTGATAACAGATTATTGTCCTTTTGCTCGTAGGACGTCTAGTTTAGAAGTTATGAAGGGTTAAAGTTTTGAAAATGAATTTTAGTTTTTTGTCCCGAAAAAAAGTGATCACAGATTATTGTCCTTTTGCTCGTAGGACGTCTAGCTTAGAAGTTGTGAAGGGTTAAAGTTTTGAAAATGAATTTTAGTTTTTTGTCCCGAAAAAAAGTGATCACAGATTATTGTCCTTTTGCTCGTAGGACGTCTAGTTTAGAAGTTATGAAGGGTTAAAGCTTTGAAAATTAATTTTAGTTTTTTTGACCCGAAAAAGTGATCAGATTATTGTCCTTTTGCTCGTAGGACGTCTAGTTTAGAAGTTATGAAGGGTTAAAGTTTTGAAAATGAATTTTAGTTTTTTTGTCCCGAAAAAAAGTGATAACAGATTATTGTCCTTTTGCTCGTAGGACGTCTAGTTTAGAACTTATGAAGGGTTAAAGTTTTGAAAATGAATTTTAGTTTTTTGTCCCGAAAAAAGTGATCACAGATTATTGTCCTTTTGCTCGTAGGACGTCTAGTTTAGAAGTTATGAAGGGTTAAAGTTTTGAAAATGATTTTTTTTTTTTGTCCAGAAATAAGTGATCACAGATTATTGTCCTTTTGCTCGTAGGACGTCTAGTTTAGAAGTTATGAAGGGTTAAAGTTTCGAAAATGATTTTTTTGTTTTTTGTCCAGAAATAAGTGATCACAGATTATTGTCCTTTTGCTCGTAGGACGTCTAGTTTAGAAGTTATAAAGGGTTAAAGTTTTGAAAATGAATTTTAGTTTTTGGTCCCGAAAAAAGTGATCACAGATTATTGTCCTTTTGCTCGTAGGACGTCTAGTTTAGAAGTTATGAAGGGTTAAAGTTTTGAAAATTAATTTTAGTTTTTTTTGACCCGAAAAAAGTGATCACAGATTATTGTCCTTTTGCTCGTAGGACGTCTAGTTTAGAAGTTATGAAGGGTTAAAGTTTCGAAAATGAATTTTAGTTTTTTGTCCACAAATAAGTGATCACAGATTATTGTCCTTTTGCTCGTAGGACGTCTAGTTTAGAAGTTATGAAGGGTTAAAGTTTCGAAAATGAATTTTAGTTTTTTGTCCAGAAATAAGTGATCACAGATTATTGTCCTTTTGCTCGTAGGACGTCTAGTTTAGAAGTTATGAAGGGTTAAAGTTTTGAAAATGAATTTTAGTTTTTTGTCCCGAAGTTAAAGTTTTGAAAATGAATTTTAGTTTTTTGTCCCGAAAAAAGTGATCACAGATTATTGTCCTTTTGCTCGTAGGACGTCTAGTTTAGAAGTTATGAAGGGTTAAAGTTTTAAAAATTAATTCTAGTTTTTTGTCCCGAAAAAAGTGATCACAGATTATTGTCCTTTTGCTCGTAGGACGTCTAGTTTAGAAGTTATGAAGGGTTAAAGTTTTGAAAATGAATTTTAGTTTTTTTTTGACGCGAAAAAAGTGATCACAGATTATTGTCCTTTTGCTCGTAGGACGTCTGGTTTAGAAGTTATGAAGGGTTAAAGTTTTGAAAATGAATTTTAGTTTCTTGTCCCGAAAAAAGTGATCAAAGATTATTGTCCTTTTGCTCGTAGGACGTCTAGTTTAGAAGTTATGAAGGGTTAAAGTTTTGAAAATGAATTTTAGTTTTTTGTCCCGAAAAAAGTGATCACAGATTATTGTCCTTTTGCTCGTAGGACGTCTAGTTTAGAAGTTATGAAGGGTTAAAGTTTTGAAAATGAATTTTAGTTTTTTGTCCCGAAGTTAAAGTTTTGAAAATGAATTTTAGTTTTTTGTCCCGAAAAAGTGATCACAGATTATTGTCCTTTTGCTCGTAGGACGTCTAGTTTAGAAGTTATGAAGGGTTAAAGTTTTGAAAATGAATTTTAGTTTTTTGTCCCGAAAAAAGTGATCACAGATTATTGTCCTTTTGCTCGTAGGACGTCTAGTTTAGAAGTTATGAAGGGTTAAAATTTTGAAAATGAATTTTAGTTTTTTGTCCCGAAAAAAGTGATCACAGATTATTGTCCTTTTGCTCGTAGGACGTCTAGTTTAGAAGTTATGAAGGGTTAAAGTTTTGAAAATGAATTTTAGTTTTTTGTCCCGAAAAAGTGATCACAGATTATTGTCCTTTTGCTCGTAGGACGTCTAGCTTAGAAGTTATGAAGGGTTAAAGTTTTGAAAATGAATTTTAGTTTTTTTCCCGAAAAAAGTGATCACAGATTATTGTCCTTTTGCTCGTAGGACGTCTAGTTTAGAAGTTATGAAGGGTATAAGTTTTGAGAATGAATTTTAGTTTTTTGTCCCGAAAAAAGTGATCACAGATTATTGTCCTTTTGCTCGTAGGACGTCTAGTTTAGAAGTTATGAAGGGTTAAAGTTTTGAAAATGAATTTTAGTTTTTTGTCCCGAAAAAAGTGATCACAGATTATTGTCCTTTTGCTCGTAGGACGTCTAGCTTAGAAGTTATGAAGGGTTAAAGTTTTGAAAATGAATTTTAGTTTTTTGTCCCGAAAAAAGTGATCACAGATTATTGTCCTTTTGCTCGTAGGACGTCTAGTTTAGAAGTTATGAAGGGTTAAAGTTTTGAAAATGAATTTTAGTTTTTTTGACCCGAAAAAAGTGATCACAGATTATTGTCCTTTTGCTTGTAGGACGTCTAGTTTAGATGTTATGAAGGGTTAACGTTTTGAAAATGAATTTTAGTTTTTTGTCCCGAAAAAAGTGATCACAGATTATTGTCCTTTTGCTTGTAGGACGTCTAGTTTAGAAGTTATGAAGGGTTAAAGTTTTGAAAGTGAATTTTAGTTTTTTGACCCGAAAAAAAGTGATCACAGATTATTGTCCTTTTGCTGGTAGGACGTCTAGTTTAGATGTTATGAAGGGTTAAAGTTTTGAAAATGAATTTTAGTTTTTTGTCCCGAAAAAAGTGATTACAGATTATTGTCCTTTTGCTCGTAGGACGTCTAGTTTAGAAGTTATGAAGGGTTAAAGTTTTGAAAATGAATTTTAGTTTTTTGTCCCGAAAAAAGTGATCACAGATTATTGTCCTTTTGCTCGTAGGACGTCTAGTTTAGAAGTTATGAAGGGTTAAAGTTTTGAAAATGAATTTTAGTTTTTTGTCCCGAAAAAAAGTGATCACAGATTATTGTCATTTTGCTCGTAGGACGTCTAGTTTAGAAGTTATGAAGGGTATAAGTTTTGAGAATGAATTTTAGTTTTTTGTCCCGAAAAAAGTGATCACAGATTATTGTCCTTTTGCTCGTAGGACGTCTAGTTTAGAAGTTATGAAGGGTATAAGTTTTGAGAATGAATTTTAGTTTTTTGTCCCGAAAAAAGTGATCACAGATTATTGTCCTTTTGCTCGTAGGACGTCTAGTTTAGAAGTTATGAAGGGTTAAAGCTTTGAAAATGAATTTTAGTTTTTTTGACCCGTAGGACGTCTAGTTTAGAAGTTATGAAGGGTTAAAGCTTTGAAAATGAATTTTAGTTTTTTTGACCCGAAAAAGTGATCGCAAATTATTGTCCTTTTGCTCGTAGCACGTCTAGTTTAGAAGATATGAAGGTTTGAAGTTTTGAAAATAGATTTTAATTTTTTTGACTCGAAAAAAGTGATCACAGATTATTGTCCTTTTGCTCGTAGGACGTCTAGTTTAGAAGTTATGAAGGGTTAAAGTTTTAAAAATTAATTCTATTTTTTTGTCCCGAAAAAAGTGATCACAGATTATTGTCCTTTTGCTCGTAGGACGTCTAGTTTAGAAGTTATGAAGGGTTAAAGCTTTGAAAATGAATTTTAGTTTTTTTGACCCAAAAAAAAGTGATCACAGATTATTGTCCTTTTGCTCGTAGGACGTCTAGTTTAGAAGTTATGAAGGGTTAAAGTTTTGAAAATGAATTTTAGTTTTTTGTCCCGAAAAAAAGTGATCACAGATTATTTCCCTTTTGCTCGTAGGACGTCTAGTTTAGAAGTTATGAAGGGTTAAAGTTTTAAAAATTAATTCTATTTTTTTGTCCCGAAAAAAGTGATCACAGATTATTGTCCTTTTGCTCGTAGGACGTCTAGTTTAGAAGTTATGAAGGGTTAAAGCTTTGAAAATGAATTTTAGTTTTTTTGACCCAAAAAAAAGTGATCACAGATTATTGTCCTTTTGCTCGTAGGACGTCTAGTTTAGAAGTTATGAAGGGTTAAAGTTTTGAAAATGAATTTTAGTTTTTTGTCCCGAAAAAAGTGATCACAGATTATTGTCCTTTTGCACGTAGGACGTCGAGTTTAGAAGTTATGAAGGGTTAAAGTTTTGAAAATGAATTTTAGTTTTTTTGACCCAAAAAAAAGTGATCACAGATTATTGTCCTTTTGCTCGTAGGACGTCTAGTTTAGAAGTTATGAAGGGTTAACGTTTTGAAAATGAATTTTAGTTTTTTGTCCCGAAAAAAAGTGATCACAGATTATTGCCCTTTTGCTCGTAGGACGTCTAGTTTAGAAGTTATGAAGGGTTAAAGTTTTGAAAATGAATTTTAGTTTTTTGTCCCGAAAAAAAGTGATCACAGATTATTGTCCTTTTGCTCGTAGGACGTCTAGTTTAGAAGTTATGAAGGGTTAAAGTTTTGAACATGAATTTTAGTTTTTTGTCCAGAAATAAGTGATCACAGATTATTGTCCTTTTGCTCGTAGGACGTCTAGTTTAGAAGTTATGAAGGGTTAAAGCTTTGAAAATGAATTTTAGTTTTTTTGACCCAAAAAAAGTAATCACAGATTATTGTCCTTTTGCTCGTAGGACGTCTAGTTTAGGAGTTATGAAAGGTTAAAGTTTTGAAAATGAATTTTAGTTTTTTGTCCCGAAAAAAGTGATCACAGATTATTGTCCTTTTGCTCGTAGGACGTCTAGTTTAGAAGTTATGAAGGGTTAAAGCTTTGAAAATGAATTTTAGTTTTTTTGACCCGAAAAAGTGATCGCAGATTATTGTCCTTTTGCTCGTAGGACGTCTAGTTTAAAAGTTATGAAGGGTTAAAATTTTTAAAAATTAATTCTAGTTTTTTGTCCCGAAAAAAGTGATCACAGATTATTGTCCTTTTGCTCGTAGGACGTCTAGTTTAGAAGTTATGAAGGGTTAAAGTTTTGAAAATGAATTTTAGTTTTTTGTCTCGAAAAAAAGTGATCACAGATTATTGTCCTTTTGCTCGTAGGACGTCTAGTTTAGAAGTTATGAAGGGTTAAAGTTTTGAAAATGAATTTTAGTTTTTTGTCCCGAAAAAAGTGATCACAGATTATTGTCCTTTTGCACGTAGGACGTCGAGTTTAGAAGTTATGAAGGGTTAAAGTTTTGAAAATGAATTTTAGTTTTTTTGACCCAAAAAAAAGTGATCACAGATTATTGTCCTTTTGCTCGTAGGACGTCTAGTTTAGAAGTTATGAAGGGTTAACGTTTTGAAAATGAATTTTAGTTTTTTGTCCCGAAAAAAAGTGATCACAGATTATTGCCCTTTTGCTCGTAGGACGTCTAGTTTAGAAGTTATGAAGGGTTAAAGTTTTGAAAATGAATTTTAGTTTTTTGTCCCGAAAAAAAGTGATCACAGATTATTGTCCTTTTGCTCGTAGGACGTCTAGTTTAGAAGTTATGAAGGGTTAAAGTTTTGAACATGAATTTTAGTTTTTTGTCCAGAAATAAGTGATCACAGATTATTGTCCTTTTGCTCGTAGGACGTCTAGTTTAGAAGTTATGAAGGGTTAAAGCTTTGAAAATGAATTTTAGTTTTTTTGACCCAAAAAAAGTAATCACAGATTATTGTCCTTTTGCTCGTAGGACGTCTAGTTTAGGAGTTATGAAAGGTTAAAGTTTTGAAAATGAATTTTAGTTTTTTGTCCCGAAAAAAGTGATCACAGATTATTGTCCTTTTGCTCGTAGGACGTCTAGTTTAGAAGTTATGAAGGGTTAAAGCTTTGAAAATGAATTTTAGTTTTTTTGACCCGAAAAAGTGATCGCAGATTATTGTCCTTTTGCTCGTAGGACGTCTAGTTTAAAAGTTATGAAGGGTTAAAATTTTTAAAAATTAATTCTAGTTTTTTGTCCCGAAAAAAGTGATCACAGATTATTGTCCTTTTGCTCGTAGGACGTCTAGTTTAGAAGCTATGAAGGGTTAAAGTTTTGAAAATGAATTTTAGTTTTTTGTCCCGAAAAAAGTGATCACAGATTATTGTCCTTTTGCTCGTAGGACGTCTAGTTTAGAAGTTATGAAGGGTTAAAGTTTTGAAAATGAATTTTAGTTTTTTTGACCCGAAAAAGTGATCGCAGATTATTGTCCTTTTGCTCGTAGGACGTCTAGTTTAGAAATTATGAAGGGTTAAAGTTTTGAAAATGAATTTTAGTTTTTTTGTCCCGAAAAAGTGATCACAGATTATTGTCCTTTTGCTCGTAGGACGTCTAGTTTAGAAGTTATGAAGGGTTAAAGTTTTGAAAATGAATTTTAGTTTTTTGTCCCGAAAAAAGTGATCACAGATTATTGTCCTTTTGCTCGTAGGACGTCTAGTTTAGAAGTTATGAAGGGTTAAGTTTTGAAAATGAATTTTAGTTTTTTTGACCCGAAAAAAGTGATCACAGATTATTGTCCTTTTGCTCGTAGGACGTCTAGTTTAGAAGTTATGAAGGGTTAAAGTTTTAAAAAATAATTCTAGTTTTTTGTCCCGAAAAAAGTGATCACAGATTATTGTCCTTTTGCTCGTAGGACGTCTAGTTTAGAAGTTATGAAGGGTTAAAGTTTTAAAAATTAATTCTAGTTTTTTGTCCCGAAAAAAGTAATCACAGATTATTGTCCTTTTGCTCGTAGGACGTCTAGTTTAGAAGTTATGAAGGGTTAAAGTTTTAAAAATTAATTCTAGTTTTTTGTCCCGAAAAAAGTGATCACAGATTATTGTCCTTTTGCTCGTAGGACGTCTAGTTTAGAAGTTATGAAGGGTTAAAGTTTTGAAAATGAATTTTAGTTTTGAAAATGAATTTAAGTTTTTTTGACCCGAAAAAAGTGATCACAGATTATTGTCCTTTTGCTCGTAGGACGTCTAGTTTAGAAGTTATGAAGGGTTAAAGTTTTGAAAATGAATTTTAGTTTTTTGTCCCGAAAAAAAGTGATCACAGATTATTGTACTTTTGCTCGTAGGACGTCTAGTTTAGAAGTTATGAAGGGTTAAAGTTTTGAAAATGAATTTTAGTTTTTTTGACCCGAAAAAGTGATCGCAGATTATTGTCCTTTTGCTCGTAGGACGTCTAGTTTAGAAATTATGAAGGGTTAAAGTTTTGAAAATGAATTTTAGTTTTTTGTCCCGAAAAAGTGATCACAGATTATTGTCCTTTTGCTCGTAGGACGTCTAGTTTAGAAGTTATGAAGGGTTAAAGTTTTGAAAATGAATTTTAGTTTTGAAAATGAATTTTAGTTTTTTTGACCCGAAAAAAGTGATCACAGATTATTGTCCTTTTGCTCGTAGGACGTCTAGTTTAGAAGTTATGAAGGGTTAAAGTTTTGAAAATGAATTTTAGTTTTTTGTCCCGAAAAAAAGTGATCACAGATTATTGTCCTTTTGCTCGTAGGACGTCTAGTTTAGAAGTTATGAAGGGTTAAAGTTTTGAAAATGAATTTTAGTTTTTTGTCCCGAAAAAAGTGATCACAGATTATTGTCCTTTTGCTCGTAGGACGTCTAGTTTAGAAGTTATGAAGGGTTAAAGTTTTGAAAATGAATTTTAGTTTTTTTGACCCGAAAAAAGTGATCACAGATTATTGTCCTTTTGCTCGTAGGACGTCTAGTTTAGAAGTTATGAAGGGTTAAAGTTTTGAAAATGAATTTTAGTTTTTTGTCCCGAAAAAAGTGATCACAGATTATTGTCCTTTTGCTCGTAGGACGTCTAGTTTAGAACTTATGAAGGGTTAAAGTTTTGAAAATGAATTTTAGTTTTTTTGACCCGAAAAAAGTGATCACAGATTATTGTCCTTTTGCTCGTAGGACGTCTAGTTTAGAAGTTAAGAAGGGTTAAAGTTTTGAAAATGAATTTTAGTTTTTTTGACCCGAAAAAGTGATCGCAGATTATTGTCCTTTTGCTCGTAGGAAGTCTAGTTTAGAAGTTATGAAGGGTTAAAGTTTTGAAAATGAATTTTAGTTTTTTGTCCCGAAAATAGTGATCACAGATTATTGTCCTTTTGCTCGTAGGACGTCTAGTTTAAAAGTTATGAAGGGTTAAAGTTTTAAAAATTAATTCTAGTTTTTTGTCCCGAAAAAAGTGATCACAGATTATTGTCCTTTTGCTCGTAGGACGTCTAATTTAGAAGTTATGAAGAGTTCAAGTTTTGAAAATGAATTTTAGTTTTTTGACCCGAAAAAAGTGATCACAGATTATTGTCCTTTTGCTCGTACGAAGTCTAGTTTAGAAGTTATGAAGGGTTAAAGTTTTGAAAATGAATTTTAGTTTTTTGTCCCGAAAAAAGTAATCACAGATTATTGTCCTTTTGCTCGTAGGACGTCTAGTTTAGAAATTATGAAGGGTTAAAGTTTTGAAAATGAATTTTAGTTTTTTGTCCCGAAAAAGTGATCACAGATTATTGTCCTTTTGCTCGTAGGACGTCTAGTTTAGAAGTTATGAAGGGTTAAAGTTTTGAAAATGAATTTTAGTTTTTTGTCCCGAAAAAAGTAATCACAGATTATTGTCCTTTTGCTCGTAGGACGTCTAGTTTAGAAATTATGAAGGGTTAAAGTTTTGAAAATGAATTTTAGTTTTTTGTCCGGAAAAAGTGATCACAGATTATTGTCCTTTTGCTCGTAGGACGTCTAGTTTAGAAGTTATGAAGGGTTAAAGTTTTGAAAATGAATTTTAGTTTTTTGTCCCGAAAAAGTGATCACAGATTATTGTCCTTTTGCTCGTAGGACGTCTAGGTTAGAAGTTATGAAGGGTTAAAGTTTTGAAAATGAATTTTAGTTTTTTGTCCCGAAAAAAGTAATCACATATTATTGTCCTTTTGCTCGTAGGACGTCTAGTTTAGAAATTATGAAGGGTTAAAGTTTTGAAAATGAATTTTAGTTTTTTGTCCCGAAAAAGTGATCACAGATTATTGTCCTTTTGCTCGTACGACGTCTAGTTTAGAAGTTATGAAGGGTTAAAGTTTTGAAAATGAATTTTAGTTTTTTGTCCCGAAAAAAGTAATCACATATTATTGTCCTTTTGCTCGTAGGACGTCTAGTTTAGAAATTATGAAGGGTTAAAGTTTTGAAAATGAATTTTATTTTTTTGACCCGAAAAAAGTGATCACAGATTATTGTCCTTTTGCTCGTAGGACGTCTAGTTTAGAAGTTATGAAGGGTTAAAGTTTTGAAAATGAATTTTAGTTTTTTTTGACCCGAAAAAGTGATCACAGATTATTGTCCTTTTGCTCGTAGGACGTCTAGTTTAGAAGTTATGAAGGGTTAAAGTTTTGAAAATGAATTTTAGTTTTTTTGACCCGAAAAAGTGATCGCAGATTATTGTCCTTTTGCTCGTAGGACGTCTAGTTTAGAAGTTATGAAGGGTTAAAGTTTTGAAAATGAATTTTAGTTTTTTGACCCGAAAAAGTGATCGCAGATTATTGTCCTTTTGCTCGTAGGACGTCTAGTTTAAAAGTTATGAAGGGTTAAAGTTTTAAAAATGAATTTTAGTTTTTTGTCCCGAAAATAGTGATCACAGATTATTGTCCTTTTGCTCGTAGGACGTCTAGTTTAGAAGTTATGAAGGGTTAAAGTTTTGAAAATGAATTTTAGTTTTTTTGACCCGAAAAAGTGATCGCAGATTATTGTCCTTTTGCTCGTAGGAAGTCTAGTTTAAAAGTTATGAAGGGTTAAAGTTTTAAAAATGAATTTTAGTTTTTTGTCCCGAAAATAGTGATCACAGATTATTGTCCTTTTGCTCGTAGGACGTCTAGTTTAGAAGTTATGAAGGGTTAAAGTTTTGAAAATGAATTTTAGTTTTTTTGACCCGAAAAAGTGATCGCAGATTATTGTCCTTTTGCTCGTAGGACGTCTAGTTTAGAAGTTATGAAGGGTTAAAGTTTTGAAAATGAATTTTAGTTTTTTTGACCCGAAAAAAGTGATCACAGATTATTGTCCTTTTGCTCGTAGGACGTCTAGTTTAGAAGTTATGAAGGGTTAAAGTTTTGAAAATGAATTTTAGTTTTTTGACCCGAAAAAGTGATCGCAGATTATTGTCCTTTTGCTCGTAGGACGTCTAGTTTAAAAGTTATGAAGGGTTAAAGTTTTGAAAATGAATTTTAGTTTTTTTGACCCGAAAAAGTGATTGCAGATTATTGTCCTTTTGCTCGTAGGAAGTCTAGTTTAAAAGTTATGAAGGGTTAAAGTTTTGAAAATGAATTTTAGTTTTTTTGACCCGAAAAAGTGATCGCAGATTATTGTCCTTTTGCTCGTAGGAAGTCTAGTTTAAAAGTTATGAAGGGTTAAAGTTTTAAAAATGAATTTTAGTTTTTTGTCCCGAAAATAGTGATCACAGATTATTGTCCTTTTGCTCGTAGGACGTCTAGTTTAGAAGTTATGAAGGGTTAAAGTTTTGAAAATGAATTTTAGTTTTTTTGACCCGAAAAAGTGATCGCAGATTATTGTCCTTTTGCTCGTAGGACGTCTAGTTTAAAAGTTATGAAGGGTTAAAGTTTTAAAAATGAATTTTAGTTTTTTGTCCCGAAAAAAGTGATCACAGATTATTGTCCTTTTGCTCGTAGGACGTCTAGCTTAGAAGTTATGAAGGGTTAAAGTTTTGAAAATGAATTTTAGTTTTTTTGACCCGAAAAAAGTGATCACAGATTATTGTCCTTTTGCTCGTAGGACGTCTAGTTTAGAAGTTATGAAGGGTTAAAGTTTTGAAAATGAATTTTAGTTTTTTGACCCGAAAAAGTGATCGCAGATTATTGTCCTTTTGCTCGTAGGACGTCTAGTTTAAAAGTTATGAAGGGTTAAAGTTTTGAAAATGAATTTTAGTTTTTTTGACCCGAAAAAGTGATTGCAGATTATTGTCCTTTTGCTCGTAGGAAGTCTAGTTTAAAAGTTATGAAGGGTTAAAGTTTTGAAAATGAATTTTAGTTTTTTTGACCCGAAAAGTGATTGCAGATTATTGTCCTTTTGCTCGTAGGAAGTCTAGTTTAAAAGTTATGAAGGGTTAAAGTTTTGAAAATGAATTTTAGTTTTTTTGACCCGAAAAAGTGATCGCAGATTATTGTCCTTTTGCTCGTAGGAAGTCTAGTTTAAAAGTTATGAAGGGTTAAAGTTTTAAAAATGAATTTTAGTTTTTTGTCCCGAAAATAGTGATCACAGATTATTGTCCTTTTGCTCGTAGGACGTCTAGTTTAGAAGTTATGAAGGGTTAAAGTTTTGAAAATGGATTTTAGTTTTTTTGACCCGAAAAAAGTGATCACAGATTATTGTCCTTTTGCTCGTAGGACGTCTAGTTTAGAAGTTATGAAGGGTTAAAGTTTTGAAAATGAATTTTAGTTTTTTGACCCGAAAAAGTGATCGCAGATTATTGTCCTTTTGCTCGTAGGACGTCTAGTTTAAAAGTTATGAAGGGTTAAAGTTTTGAAAATGAATTTTAGTTTTTTTGACCCGAAAAAAGTGATCACAGATTATTGTCCTTTTGCTCGTAGGACGTCTAGTTTAGAAGTTATGAAGGGTTAAAGTTTTGAAAATGAATTTTAGTTTTTTTGACCCGAAAAAAGTGATCACAGATTATTGTCCTTTTGCTCGTAGGACGTCTAGTTTAGAAGTTATGAAGGGTTAAAGTTTTGAAAATGAATTTTAGTTTTTTGACCCGAAAAAGTGATCGCAGATTATTGTCCTTTTGCTCGTAGGACGTCTAGTTTAAAAGTTATGAAGGGTTAAAGTTTTGAAAATGAATTTTAGTTTTTTTGACCCGAAAAAGTGATTGCAGATTATTGTCCTTTTGCTCGTAGGACGTCTAGTTTAGAAGTTATGATGGGTTAAAGTTTTGAAAATGAATTTTAGTTTTTTGTCCCGAAAAAAGTGATCACAGATTATTGTCCTTTTGCTCGTAGGACGTCTATTTTAGAAGTTATGAAGGGTTAAAGTTTTGAAAATGAATTTTAGTTTTTTGTCCCGAAAAAAGTGATCACAGATTATTGTCCTTTTGCTCGTAGGACGTCTAGTTTAGAAGTTATGAAGGGTTAAAGTTTTGAAAATGAATTTTAGATTGACCGAAAAAGTGATCGCAGATTATTGTCCTTTTGCTCGTAGGACGTCTAGTTTAGAAGTTATGAAGGGTTAAAGTTTTGAAAATGAATTTTAGTTTTTTTGACCCGAAAAAGTGATCGCAGATTATTGTCCTTTTGCTCGTACGACGTCTCGTTTAGAAGTTATGAAGGGTTGAAGTTTTGAAAATGAATTTTAGTTTTTTTGACCCGAAAAAGTGATCACAGATTATTGTCCTTTTGCTCGTAGGACGTCTAGTTTAGAAGTTATGAAGGGTTAAAGTTTTGAAAATGAATTTTTTGTTTTTTTGACTCGAAAAAAGTGATCACAGATTATTGTCCTTTTGCTCGTATGACGTCTAGTTTAGAAGTTATGAAGGGTTGAAGTTTTGAAAATGAATTTTAGTTTTTTTGACCCGAAAAAAGTGATCACAGATTATTGTCCTTTTGCTCGTAGGACGTCTCGTTTAGAAGTTATGAAGGGTTAAAGTTTTGAAAATGAATTTTAGTTTTTTGACCCGAAAAAGTGATCGCAGATTATTGTCCTTTTGCTCGTAGGACGTCTAGTTTAAAAGTTATGAAGGGTTAAAGTTTTGAAAATGAATTTTAGTTTTTTTGACCCGAAAAAGTGATTGCAGATTATTGTCCTTTTGCTCGTAGGAAGTCTAGTTTAAAAGTTATGAAGGGTTAAAGTTTTGAAAATGAATTTTAGTTTTTTTGACCCGAAAAAGTGATTGCAGATTATTGTCCTTTTGCTCGTAGGAAGTCTAGTTTAAAAGTTATGAAGGGTTAAAGTTTTGAAAATGAATTTTAGTTTTTTTGACCCGAAAAAGTGATCGCAGATTATTGTCCTTTTGCTCGTAGGAAGTCTAGTTTAAAAGTTATGAAGGGTTAAAGTTTTAAAAATGAATTTTAGTTTTTTGTCCCGAAAATAGTGATCACAGATTATTGTCCTTTTGCTCGTAGGACGTCTAGTTTAGAAGTTATGAAGGGTTAAAGTTTTGAAAATGAATTTTAGTTTTTTTGACCCGAAAAAGTGATCGCAGATTATTGTCCTTTTGCTCGTAGGACGTCTAGTTTAGAAGTTATGAAGGGTTAAAGTTTTGAAAATGAATTTTAGTTTTTTGACCCGAAAAAAGTGATCACAGATTATTGTCCTTTTGCTCGTAGGACGTCTAGTTTAGAAGTTATGAAGGGTTAAAGTTTTGAAAATGAATTTTAGTTTTTTGTCCCGAAAAAAAGTGATCACAGATTATTGTCCTTTTGCTCGTAGGACGTCTAGTTTAAAAGTTATGAAGGGTTAAAGTTTTGAAAATGAATTTTAGTTTTTTTGACCCGAAAAAGTGATCGCAGATTATTGTCCTTTTGCTCGTAGGAAGTCTAGTTTAAAAGTTATGAAGGGTTAAAGTTTTGAAAATGAATTTTAGTTTTTTGTCCCGAAAATAGTGATCGCAGATTATTGTCCTTTTGCTCGTAGGACGTCTAGTTTAGAAGTTATGAAAGGTTAAAGTTTTGAAAATGAATTTTAGTTTTTTTTGACCCGAAAAAGTGATCACAGATTATTGTCCTTTTGCTCGTAGGACGTCTAGTTTAAAAGTTATGAAGGGTTAAAGTTTTAAAAATGAATTTTAGTTTTTTGTCCCGAAAATAGTGATCACAGATTATTCTCCTTTTGCTCGTAGGACGTCTAGTTTAAAAGTTATGAAGGGTTAAAGTTTTAAAAATGAATTTTAGTTTTTTGTCCCGAAAATAGTGATCGCAGATTATTGTCCTTTTGCTCGTAGGACGTCTAGTTTAGAAGTTATGAAGGGTTAAAGTTTTGAAAATGAATTTTAGTTTTTTGTCCCGAAAAAAGTGATCACAGATTATTGTCCTTTTGCTCGTAGGACGTCTATTTTAGAAGTTATGAAGGGTTAAAGTTTTGAAAATGAATTTTAGTTTTTTGTCCCGAAAAAAGTGATCACAGATTATTGTCCTTTTGCTCGTAGGACGTCTAGTTTAGAAGTTATGAAGGGTTAAAGTTTTGAAAATGAATTTTAGATTTTTGACCCGAAAAAGTGATCGCAGATTATTGTCCTTTTGCTCGTAGGACGTCTAGTTTAGAAGTTATGAAGGGTTAAAGTTTTGAAAATGAATTTTAGTTTTTTTGACCCGAAAAAGTGATCGCAGATTATTGTCCTTTTGCTCGTACGACGTCTCGTTTAGAAGTTATGAAGGGTTGAAGTTTTGAAAATGAATTTTAGTTTTTTTGACCCGAAAAAGTGATCACAGATTATTGTCCTTTTGCTCGTAGGACGTCTAGTTTAGAAGTTATGAAGGGTTAAAGTTTTGAAAATGAATTTTAGTTTTTTGTCCCGAAAAAAGTGATCACAGATTATTGTCCTTTTGCTCGTACGACGTCTCGTTTAGAAGTTATGAAGGGTTGAAGTTTTGAAAATGAATTTTAGTTTTTTTGACTCGAAAAAAGTGATCACAGATTATTGTCCTTTTGCTCGTATGACGTCTAGTTTAAAAGTTATGAAGGGTTAAAGTTTTAAAAATGAATTTTAGTTTTTTGTCCCGAAAATAGTGATCGCAGATTATTGTCCTTTTGCTCGTAGGACGTCTAGTTTAGAAGTTATGAAGGGTTAAAGTTTTAAAAATGAATTTTAGTTTTTTGTCCCGAAAAAAGTGATCACAGATTATTGTCCTTTTGCTCGTAGGACGTCTAGTTTAGAAGTTATGAAGGGTTAAAGTTTTGAAAATGAATTTTAGTTTTTTGTCCCGAAAAAAGTGATCACAGATTATTGTCCTTTTGCTCGTACGACGTCTCGTTTAGAAGTTATGAAGGGTTGAAGTTTTGAAAATGAATTTTAGTTTTTTTGACCCGAAAAAGTGATCACAGATTATTGTCCTTTTGCTCGTAGGACGTCTAGTTTAGAAGTTATGAAGGGTTAAAGTTTTGAAAATGAATTTTAGTTTTTTTTGACTCGAAAAAAGTGATCACAGATTATTGTCCTTTTGCTCGTATGACGTCTAGTTTAGAAGTTATGAAGGGTTAAAGTTTTGAAAATGAATTTTAGTTTTTTTGACCCGAAAAAAGTGATCACAGATTATTGTCCTTTTGCTCGTAGGACGTCTAGGTTAGAAGTTATGAAGGGTTGAAGTTTTGAAAATGAATTTTAGTTTTTTTGACCCGAAAAAAGTGATCACAGATTATTGTCCTTTTGCTCGTATGACGTCTAGTTTAGAAGTTATGAAGGGTTAAAGTTTTGAAAATGAATTTTAGTTTTTTGTCCCAAAAAAGTAATCACAGATTATTGTCCTTTTGCTCGTAGGACGTCTAGTTTAGAAATTATGAAGGGTTAAAGTTTTGAAAATGAATTTTAGTTTTTTGTCCCGAAAAAGTGATCACAGATTATTGTCCTTTTGCTCGTAGGACATCTAGTTTAGAAGTTATGAAGGGTTAAAGTTTTGAAAATGAATTTTAGTTTTTTGTCCCGAAAAAAGTGATTACAGATTATTGTCCTTTTGCTCGTAGGACGTCTAGTTTAGAAGTTATGAAGGGTAAAAGTTTTGAAAATGAATTTTAGTTTTTTTGACCTGAAAAAAGTGATCACAGATTATTGTCCTTTTGCTCGTAGGACGTCTAATTTAGAAGTTATGAAGGGTTAAAGTTTTGAAAATGAATTTTAGTTTTTTTGACCCGAAAAAGTGATCACAGATTATTGTCCTTTTGCTCGTAGGACGTCTAGTTTAGAAGTTATGAAGGGTTAAAGTTTTGAAAATGAATTTTAGTTTTTTGTCCCGAAAAAAGTGATCACAGATTATTGTCCTTTTGCTCGTAGGACGTCTAGTTTAGAAGTTATGAAGGGTTAAAGTTTTGAAAATGAATTTTAGTTTTTTGTCCCGAAAAAAGTGATCACAGATTATTGTCCTTTTGCTCGTACGACGTCTCGTTTAGAAGTTATGAAGGGTTTTGAAAATGAATTTTAGTTTTTTTGACCCGTCTAGTTTAGAAGTTATGAAGGGTTAAAGTTTTGAAAATTAATTTTAGTTTTTGGTCCCGAAAAAAAGTGATCACAGATTATTGTACTTTTGCTCGTAGGACGTCTAGTTTAGAAATTATGAAGGTTTAAAGTTTTGAAAATGAATTTTAGTTTTTTGTCCCGAAAAAAGTGATCACAGATTATTGTCCTTTTGCTCGTACGACGTCTCGTTTAGAAGTTATGAAGGGTTGAAGTTTTGAAAATGAATTTTAGTTTTTTTGACCCGAAAAAGTGATCACAGATTATTGTCCTTTTGCTCGTAGGACGTCTAGTTTAGATGTTATGAAGGGTTAAAGTTTTGAAAATGAATTTTAGTTGATCACAGATTATTGTCCTTTTGCTCGTAGGACGTCTAGTTTAGAAGTTATGAAGGGTTAAAGTTTTGAAAATGAATTTTAGTTTTGAAAATGAATTTTAGTTTTTTTGACCCGAAAAAAGTGATCACAGATTATTGTCCTTTTGCTCGTAGGACGTCTAGTTTAGAAGTTATGAAGGGTTAAAGTTTTGAAAATGAATTTTAGTTTTTTGTCCCGAAAAAAGTGATCACAGATTATTGTACTTTTGCTCGTAGGACGTCTAGTTTAGAAGTTATGAAGGGTTAAAGTTTTGAAAATGAATTTTAGTTTTTTGACCCGAAAAATTGATCGCAGATTATTGTCCTTTTGCTCGTAGGACGTCTAGTTTAGAAGTTATGAAGGGTTAAAGTTTTGAAAATGTATTTTAGTTTTTTTGACCCGAAAAAGTGATCGCAGATTATTGTCCTTTTGCTCGTAGGACGTCTAGTTTAGAAATTATGAAGGTTTAAAGTTTTGAAAATGAATTTTAGTTTTTTGTCCCGAAAAAGTGATCACAGATTATTGTCCTTTTGCTCGTAGGACGTCTAGTTTAGAAGTTATGAAGGGTTAAAGTTTTGAAAATGAATTTTAGTTTTTTGTCCCGAAAAAAGTGATCACAGATTATTGTCCTTTTGCTCGTAGGACGTCTATTTTAGAAGTTATGAAGGGTTAAAGTTTTGAAAATGAATTTTAGTTTTTTGTCCCGAAAATAGTGATCACAGATTATTGTCCTTTTTGCTCGTAGGACGTCTAGTTTAGAAGTTATGAAGGGTTAAAGTTTTGAAAATGAATTTTAGATTTTTGACCCGAAAAAGTGATCGCAGATTATTGTCCTTTTGCTCGTAGGACGTCTAGTTTAGAAGTTATGAAGGGTTAAAGTTTTGAAAATGAATTTTAGTTTTTTGTCCCGAAAAAAGTGATCACAGATTATTGTCCTTTTGCTCGTAGGACGTCTATTTTAGAAGTTATGAAGGGTTAAAGTTTTGAAAATGAATTTTAGTTTTTTGTCCCGAAAATAGTGATCACAGATTATTGTCCTTTTGCTCGTAGGACGTCTAGTTTAGAAGTTATGAAGGGTTAAAGTTTTGAAAATGAATTTTAGATTTTTGACCCGAAAAAGTGATCGCAGATTATTGTCCTTTTGCTCGTAGGACGTCTAGTTTAGAAGTTATGAAGGGTTAAAGTTTTGAAAATGAATTTTAGTTTTTTTGACCCGAAAAAGTGATCGCAGATTATTGTCCTTTCGCACGTAGGACGTCTAGTTTAGAAGTTATGAAGGGTTAAAGTTTTGAAAATGAATTTTAGTTTTTTGTCCTGAAAAAAGTGATCACAGATTATTGTCCTTTTGCTCGTACGACGTCTCGTTTAGAAGTTATGAAGGGTTGAAGTTTTGAAAATGAATTTTAGTTTTTTTGACCCGAAAAAGTGATCACAGATTATTGTCCTTTTGCTCGTAGGACGTCTAGTTTAGAAGTTATGAAGGGTTAAAGTTTTGAAAATGAATTTTAGTTTTGAAAATGAATTTTAGTTTTTTTGTCCCGAAAAAAGTGATCACAGATTATTGTCCTTTTGCTCGTAGGACGTCTAGTTTAGAAGTTATGAAGGGTTAAAGTTTTGAAAATGAATTTTAGTTTTTTGTCCCGAAAAAAGTGATCACAGATTATTGTCCTTTTGCTCGTACGACGTCTCGTTTAGAAGTTATGAAGGGTTGAAGTTTTGAAAATGAATTTTAGTTTTTTTGACCCGAAAAAGTGATCACAGATTATTGTCCTTTTGCTCGTAGGACGTCTAGTTTAGAAGTTATGAAGGGTTAAAGTTTTGAAAATGAATTTTAGTTTTGAAAATGAATTTTAGTTTTTTTGTCCCGAAAATAGTGATCACAGATTATTGTCCTTTTGCTCGTAGGACGTCTAGTTTAGAAGTTATGAAGGGTTAAAGTTTTAAAAATTAATTCTAGTTTTTTGTCCCGAAAAAAGTAATCACAGATTATTGTCCTTTTGCTCGTAGGACGTCTAGTTTAGAAGTTATGAAGGGTTAAAGTTTTGAAAATGAATTTTAGTTGATCACAGATTATTGTCCTTTTGCTCGTAGGACGTCTAGTTTAGAAGTTATGAAGGGTTAAAGTTTTGAAAATGAATTTTAGTTTTTTGTCCCGAAAAAAGTGATCACAGATTATTGTCCTTTTGCTCGTACGACGTCTCGTTTAGAAGTTATGAAGGGTTGAAGTTTTGAAAATGAATTTTAGTTTTTTTGACCCGTCTAGTTTAGAAGTTATGAAGGGTTAAAGTTTTGAAAATGAATTTTAGTTTTTTTGTCCCGAAAATAGCGATCACAGATTATTGTCCTTTTGCTCGTAGGACGTTTAGTTTAGAAGTTATGAAGGGTTAAAGTTTTGAAAATTAATTTTAGTTTTTGGTCCCGAAAAAAAGTGATCACAGATTATTGTACTTTTGCTCGTAGGACGTCTAGTTTAGAAGTTATGAAGGGTTAAAGTTTTAAAAATTAATTCTAGTTTTTTGTCCCGAAAAAAGTAATCACAGATTATTGTCCTTTTGCTCGTAGGACGTCTAGTTTAGATGTTATGAAGGGTTAAAGTTTTGAAAATGAATTTTAGTTGATCACAGATTATTGTCCTTTTGCTCGTAGGACGTCTAGTTTAGAAGTTATGAAGGGTTAAAGTTTTGAAAATGAATTTTAGTTTTGAAAATGAATTTTAGTTTTTTTGACCCGAAAAAAGTGATCACAGATTATTGTCCTTTTGCTCGTAGGACGTCTAGTTTAGAAGTTATGAAGGGTTAAAGTTTTGAAAATGAATTTTAGTTTTTTGTCCCGAAAAAAGTGATCACAGATTATTGTACTTTTGCTCGTAGGACGTCTAGTTTAGAAGTTATGAAGGGTTAAAGTTTTGAAAATGAATTTTAGTTTTTTGACCCGAAAAATTGATCGCAGATTATTGTCCTTTTGCTCGTAGGACGTCTAGTTTAGAAGTTATGAAGGGTTAAAGTTTTGAAAATGTATTTTAGTTTTTTTGACCCGAAAAAGTGATCGCAGATTATTGTCCTTTTGCTCGTAGGACGTCTAGTTTAGAAATTATGAAGGTTTAAAGTTTTGAAAATGAATTTTAGTTTTTTGTCCCGAAAAAGTGATCACAGATTATTGTCCTTTTGCTCGTAGGACGTCTAGTTTAGAAGTTATGAAGGGTTAAAGTTTTGAAAATGAATTTTAGTTTTTTGTCCCGAAAAAAGTGATCACAGATTATTGTCCTTTTGCTCGTAGGACGTCTATTTTAGAAGTTATGAAGGGTTAAAGTTTTGAAAATGAATTTTAGTTTTTTGTCCCGAAAATAGTGATCACAGATTATTGTCCTTTTTGCTCGTAGGACGTCTAGTTTAGAAGTTATGAAGGGTTAAAGTTTTGAAAATGAATTTTAGATTTTTGACCCGAAAAAGTGATCGCAGATTATTGTCCTTTTGCTCGTAGGACGTCTAGTTTAGAAGTTATGAAGGGTTAAAGTTTTGAAAATGAATTTTAGTTTTTTGTCCCGAAAAAAGTGATCACAGATTATTGTCCTTTTGCTCGTAGGACGTCTATTTTAGAAGTTATGAAGGGTTAAAGTTTTGAAAATGAATTTTAGTTTTTTGTCCCGAAAATAGTGATCACAGATTATTGTCCTTTTGCTCGTAGGACGTCTAGTTTAGAAGTTATGAAGGGTTAAAGTTTTGAAAATGAATTTTAGATTTTTGACCCGAAAAAGTGATCGCAGATTATTGTCCTTTTGCTCGTAGGACGTCTAGTTTAGAAGTTATGAAGGGTTAAAGTTTTGAAAATGAATTTTAGTTTTTTTGACCCGAAAAAGTGATCGCAGATTATTGTCCTTTCGCACGTAGGACGTCTAGTTTAGAAGTTATGAAGGGTTAAAGTTTTGAAAATGAATTTTAGTTTTTTGTCCCGAAAAAAGTGATCACAGATTATTGTCCTTTTGCTCGTACGACGTCTCGTTTAGAAGTTATGAAGGGTTGAAGTTTTGAAAATGAATTTTAGTTTTTTTGACCCGAAAAAGTGATCACAGATTATTGTCCTTTTGCTCGTAGGACGTCTAGTTTAGAAGTTATGAAGGGTTAAAGTTTTGAAAATGAATTTTAGTTTTGAAAATGAATTTTAGTTTTTTTGTCCCGAAAAAAGTGATCACAGATTATTGTCCTTTTGCTCGTAGGACGTCTAGTTTAGAAGTTATGAAGGGTTAAAGTTTTGAAAATGAATTTTAGTTTTTTGTCCCGAAAAAAGTGATCACAGATTATTGTCCTTTTGCTCGTACGACGTCTCGTTTAGAAGTTATGAAGGGTTGAAGTTTTGAAAATGAATTTTAGTTTTTTTGACCCGAAAAAGTGATCACAGATTATTGTCCTTTTGCTCGTAGGACGTCTAGTTTAGAAGTTATGAAGGGTTAAAGTTTTGAAAATGAATTTTAGTTTTGAAAATGAATTTTAGTTTTTTTGTCCCGAAAATAGTGATCACAGATTATTGTCCTTTTGCTCGTAGGACGTCTAGTTTAGAAGTTATGAAGGGTTAAAGTTTTAAAAATTAATTCTAGTTTTTTGTCCCGAAAAAAGTAATCACAGATTATTGTCCTTTTGCTCGTAGGACGTCTAGTTTAGAAGTTATGAAGGGTTAAAGTTTTGAAAATGAATTTTAGTTGATCACAGATTATTGTCCTTTTGCTCGTAGGACGTCTAGTTTAGAAGTTATGAAGGGTTAAAGTTTTGAAAATGAATTTTAGTTTTTTTGACCCGAAAAAAGTGATCACAGATTATTGTCCTTTTGCTCGTAGGACGTCTAGTTTAGAAGTTATGAAGGGTTAAAGTTTTAAAAATTAATTCTAGTTTTTTGTCCCGAAAAAAAGTGATCACAGATTATTGTACTTTTGCTCGTAGGACGTCTAGTTTAGAAGTTATGAAGGGTTAAAGTTTTGAAAATGAATTTTAGTTTTTTGACCCGAAAAAGTGATCGCAGATTATTGTCCTTTTGCTCGTAGGACGTCTAGTTTAGAAGTTATGAAGGGTTAAAGTTTTGAAAATGAATTTTAGTTTTTTTGACCCGAAAAAGTGATCGCAGATTATTGTCCTTTTGCTCGTAGGACGTCTAGTTTAGAAGTTATGAAGGGATAAAGTTTTGAAAATGAATTTTAGTTTTTTGTCCCGAAAAAAGTGATCACAGATTATTGTCCTTTTGCTCGTAGGACGTCTAGTTTAGAAGTTATGAAGGGTTAAAGTTTTGAAAATGAATTTTAGTTTTTTTTGACCCGAAAAAAGTGATCACAGATTATTGTCCTTTTGCTCGTAGGACGTCTAGTTTAGAAGTTATGAAGGGTTAAAGTTTTGAAAATTAATTCTAGTTTTTTGTCCCGAAAAAAGTGATCACAGATTATTGTCCTTTTGCTCGTAGGACTTCTAATTTAGAAGTTATGAAGAGTTAAAGTTTTGAAAATGAATTTTAGTTTTTTGACCCGAAAAAGTGATCACAGATTATTGTCCTTTTGCTCGTAGGACGTCTAGTTTAAAAGTTATGAAGGGTTAAAGTTTTAAAAATTAATTTTAGTTTTTTGTCCCGAAAATAGTGATCACAGATTATTGTCCTTTTGCTCGTAGGACGTCTAGTTTAAAAGTTATGAAGGGTTAAAGTTTTAAAAATGAATTTTAGTTTTTTGTCCCGAAAATAGTGATCGCAGATTATTGTCCTTTTGCTCGTAGGACGTCTAGTTTAGAAGTTATGAAAGGTTAAAGTTTTGAAAATGAATTTTAGTTTTTTTTGACCCGAAAAAGTGATCACAGATTATTGTCCTTTTGCTCGTAGGACGTCTAGTTTAAAAGTTATGAAGGGTTAAAGTTTTAAAAATGAATTTTAGTTTTTTGTTCCGAAAATAGTGATCGCAGATTATTGTCCTTTTGCTCGTAGGACGTCTAGTTTAGAAGTTATGAAGGGTTAAAGTTTTGAAAATGAATTTTAGTTTTTTGTCCCGAAAAAAGTGATCACAGATTATTGTCCTTTTGCTCGTAGGACGTCTATTTTAGAAGTTATGAAGGGTTAAAGTTTTGAAAATGAATTTTAGTTTTTTGTCCCGAAAAAAGTGATCACAGATTATTGTCCTTTTGCTCGTAGGACGTCTCGTTTAGAAGTTATGAAGGGTTGAAGTTTTGAAAATGAATTTTAGTTTTTTTGACCCGAAAAAGTGATCACAGATTATTGTCCTTTTGCTCGTAGGACGTCTAGTTTAGAAGTTATGAAGGGTTAAAGTTTTGAAAATGAATTTTAGTTTTTTTGACCCGAAAAAAGTGATCACAGATTATTGTCCTTTTGCTCGTAGGACGTCTAGTTGAGAAGTTATGAAGGGTTAAAGTTTTGAAAATGAATTTTAGTTTTTTGTCCCGAAAAAAGTGATCACAGATTATTGTCCTTTTGCTCGTAGGACGTCTAGTTTAGAAATTATGAAGGGTTAAAGTTTTGAAGATGAATTTTAGTTTTTTGTCCCGAAAAAGTGATCACAGATTATTGTCCTTTTGCTCGTAGGACATCTAGTTTAGAAGTTATGAAGGGTTAAAGTTTTGAAAATGAATTTTAGTTTTTTGTCCCGAAAAAAGTGATCACAGATTATTGTCCTTTTGCTCGTAGGACGTCTAGTTTAGAAGTTATGAAGGGTTAAAGTTTTGAAAATGAATTTTAGTTTTTTGTCCCAAAAAAGTAATCACAGATTATTGTCCTTTTGCTCGTAGGACGTCTAGTTTAGAAATTATGAAGGGTTAAAGTTTTGAAAATGAATTTTAGTTTTTTGTCCCGAAAATAGTGATCGCAGATTATTGTCCTTTTGCTCGTAGGACGTCTAGTTTAGAAGTTATGAAGGGTTGAAGTTTTGAAAATGAATTTTAGTTTTTTTGACCCGAAAAAAGTGATCACAGATTATTGTCCTTTTGCTCGTATGACGTCTAGTTTAAAAGTTATGAAGGGTTAAAGTTTTAAAAATGAATTTTAGTTTTTTGTCCCGAAAATAGTGATCGCAGATTATTGTCCTTTTGCTCGTAGGACGTCTAGTTTAGAAGTTATGAAGGGTTGAAGTTTTGAAAATGAATTTTAGTTTTTTTGACCCGAAAAAAGTGATCACAGATTATTGTCCTTTTGCTCGTATGACGTCTAGTTTAGAAGTTATGAAGGGTTAAAGTTTTGAAAATGAATTTTAGTTTTTTGTCCCAAAAAAGTAATCACAGATTATTGTCCTTTTGCTCGTAGGACGTCTAGTTTAGAAATTATGAAGGGTTAAAGTTTTGAAAATGAATTTTAGTTTTTTGTCCCGAAAAAGTGATCACAGATTATTGTCCTTTTGCTCGTAGGACATCTAGTTTAGAAGTTATGAAGGGTTAAAGTTTTGAAAATGAATTTTAGTTTTTTGTCCCGAAAAAAGTGATCACAGATTATTGTCCTTTTGCTCGTAGGACGTCTAGTTTAGAAGTTATGAAGGGTTAAAGTTTTGAAAATGAATTTTAGTTTTTTTTGACCCGAAAAAAGTGATCACAGATTATTGTCCTTTTGCTCGTAGGACGTCTAATTTAGAAGTTATGAAGGGTTAAAGTTTTGAAAATGAATTTTAGTTTTTTTGACCCGAAAAAGTGATCACAGATTATTGTCCTTTTGCTCGTAGGACGTCTAGTTTAGAAGTTATGAAGGGTTAAAGTTTTGAAAATGAATTTTAGTTTTGAAAATGAATTTTAGTTTTTTTGTCCCGAAAATAGTGATCACAGATTATTGTCCTTTTGCTCGTAGGACGTTTAGTTTAGAAGTTATGAAGGGTTAAAGTTTTGAAAATGAATTTTAGTTTTTGGTCCCGAAAAAAAGTGATCACAGATTATTGTACTTTTGCTCGTAGGACGTCTAGTTTAGAAGTTATGAAGGGTTAAAGTTTTAAAAATTAATTCTAGTTTTTTGTCCCGAAAAAAGTAATCACAGATTATTGTCCTTTTGCTCGTAGGACGTCTAGTTTAGATGTTATGAAGGGTTAAAGTTTTGAAAATGAATTTTAGTTGATCACAGATTATTGTCCTTTTGCTCGTAGGAAGGAAGTAGTTTTGAAAATGAATTTTAGTTTTTTGACCCGAAAAAGTGATCGCAGATTATTGTCCTTTTGCTCGTAGGACGTCTAGTTTAGAAGTTATGAAGGTTTAAAGTTTTGAAAATGAATTTTAGTTTTTTGTCCCGAAAAAGTGATCACAGATTATTGTCCTTTTGCTCGTAGGACGTCTAGTTTAGAAGTTATGAAGGGTTAAAGTTTTGAAAATGAATTTTAGTTTTTTGTCCCGAAAAAAGTGATCACAGATTATTGTCCTTTTGCTCGTAGGACGTCTATTTTAGAAGTTATGAAGGGTTAAAGTTTTGAAAATGAATTTTAGTTTTTTGTCCCGAAAATAGTGATCACAGATTATTGTCCTTTTGCTCGTAGGACGTCTAGTTTAGAAGTTATGAAGGGTTAAAGTTTTGAAAATGAATTTTAGATTTTTGACCCGAAAAAGTGATCGCAGATTATTGTCCTTTTGCTCGTAGGACGTCTAGTTTAGAAGTTATGAAGGGTTAAAGTTTTGAAAATGAATTTTAGTTTTTTTGACCCGAAAAAGTGATCGCAGATTATTGTCCTTTCGCACGTAGGACGTCTAGTTTAGAAGTTATGAAGGGTTAAAGTTTTGAAAATGAATTTTAGTTTTTTGTCCCGAAAAAAGTGATCACAGATTATTGTCCTTTTGCTCGTAGGACGTCTAGTTTAGAAGTTATGAAGGGTTAAAGTTTTGAAAATGAATTTTAGTTTTTTGTCCCGAAAAAAGTGATCACAGATTATTGTCCTTTTGCTCGTAGGACGTCTAGTTTAGAAGTTATGAAGGGTTAAAGTTTTGAAAATGAATTTTAGTTTTTTTGACCCGAAAAAAGTGATCACAGATTATTGTCCTTTTGCTCGTAGGACGTCTTGTTAAGAAGTTATGAAGGGTTAAAGTTTTGAAAATGAATTTTAGTTTTTTTTGACCCGAAAAAGTGATCGCAGATTATTGTCCTTTTGCTCGTAGGACGTCTAGTTTAGAAATTATGAAGGTTTAAAGTTTTGAAAATGAATTTTAGTTTTTTGTCCCGAAAAAGTGATCACAGATTATTGTCCTTTTGCTCGTAGGACGTCTAGTTTAGAAGTTATGAAGGGTTAAAGTTTTGAAAATGAATTTTAGTTTTTTGTCCCGAAAAAAGTGATCACAGGTTATTGTCCTTTTGCTCGTAGGACGTCTAGTTTAGAAGTTATGAAGGGATAAAGTTTTGAAAATGAATTTTAGTTTTTTGTCCCGAAAAAAGTGATCACAGATTATTGTCCTTTTGCTCGTAGGACGTCTAGTTTAGAAGTTATGAAGGGTTAAAGTTTTGAAAATGAATTTTAGTTTTTTTGACCCGAAAAAAGTGATCACAGATTATTGTCCTTTTGCTCGTAGGACGTCTAGTTTAGAAGTTATGAAGGGTTAAAGTTTTGAAAATGAATTTTAGTTTTTTTGACCCGAAAAAGTGATCGCAGATTATTGTCCTTTTGCTCGTAGGACGTCTAGTTTAGAAGTTATGAAGGGTTACAGTTTTGAAAATGAATTTTAGTTTTTTGTCCCGAAAAAAGTGATCACAGATTATTGTCCTTTTGCTCGTAGGACGTCTATTTTAGAAGTTATGAAGGGTTAAAGTTTTGAAAATGAATTTTAGTTTTTTTTCCCGAAAAAAGTGATCACAGATTATTGTCCTTTTGCTCGTAGGACGTCTAGTTTAGAAGTTATGAAGGGTTAAAGTTTTGAAAATGAATTTTAGTTTTTTGTCCCGAAAAAGTGATCACAGATTATTGTACTTTTGCTCGTAGGACGGCTAGTTTAGAAGTTATGAAGGGTTAAAGTTTTGAAAATGAATTTTAGTTTTTTGACCCGAAAAAGTGATCACAGATTATTGTCCTTTTGCTCGTAGGACGGCTAGTTTAGAAGTTATGAAGGGTTAAAGTTTTGAAAATGAATTTTAGTTTTTTTGACCCGAAAAAGTGATTGCAGATTATTGTCCTTTTGCACGTAGGACGTCTAGTTTAGTAGTTATGAAGGGTTAAAGTTTTGAAAATGAATTTTAGCTTTTTTGACCCGAAAAAAGTGATCACAGATTATTGTCCCTTTGCTCGTAGGACGTCTAGTTTAGAAGTTATGAAGGGTTAAAGTTTTGAAAATGAATTTTAGTTTTTTGTCTCGAAAAAAGTGATCACAGATTATTGTCCTTTTGCTCGTACGACGTCTAGTTTAGAAGTTATGAAGGGTTAAAGTTTTGAAAATGAATTTTAGTTTTTTTGACCCGAAAAAAGTGATCACAGATTATTGTCCTTTTGCTCGTAGGACGTCTAGTTTAGAAGTTATGAAGGGTTAAAGTTTTGAAAATGAAATTTAGTTTTTTTGACCCGAAAAAGTGATCGCAGATTATTGTCCTTTTGCTCGTAGGAAGTCTAGTTTAGAAGTTATGAAGGGTTAAAGTTTTGAAAATGAATTTTAGTTTTTTGTCCCGAAAATAGTGATCACAGATTATTGTCCTTTTGCTCGTAGGACGTCTAGTTTAAAAGTTATGAAGGGTTAAAGTTTTAAAAATTAATTTTAGTTTTTTGTCCCGAAAATAGTGTCCTTTTGCTCGCAGATTATTGTCCTTTTGCTCGTAGGACGTCTAGTTTAGAAGTTATGAAAGGTTAAAGTTTTGAAAATGAATTTTAGTTTTTTGACCCGAAAATAGTGATCACAGATTATTCTCCTTTTGCTCGTAGGACGTCTAGTTTAAAAGTTATGAAGGGTTAAAGTTTTAAAAATTAATTTTAGTTTTTTGTCCCGAAAATAGTGTCCTTTTGCTCGCAGATTATTGTCCTTTTGCTCGTAGGACGTCTAGTTTAGAAGTTATGAAAGGTTAAAGTTTTGAAAATGAATTTTAGTTTTTTGTCCCGAAAATAGTGATCACAGATTATTCTCCTTTTGCTCGTAGGACGTCTAGTTTAAAAGTTATGAAGGGTTAAAGTTTTAAAAATGAATTTTAGTTTTTTGTCCCGAAAATAGTGATCACAGATTATTCTCCTTTTGCTCGTAGGACGTCTAGTTTAGAAGTTATGAAGGGTTAAAGTTTTGAAAATGAATTTTAGTTTTTTGTCCCGAAAAAAGTGATCACAGATTATTGTCCTTTTGCTCGTAGGACGTCTAGTTTAGAAGTTATGAAGGGTTAAAGTTTTGAAAATGAATTTTAGTTTTTTGTCCCGAAAAAAGTGATCACAGATTATTGTCCTTTTGCTCGTAGGACGTCTAGTTTAGAAGTTATGAAGGGTTAAAGTTTTGAAAATGAATTTTAGTTTTTTTGACCCGAAAAAGTGATCGCAGATTATTGTCCTTTTGCACGTAGGACGTCTAGTTTAGTAGTTATGAAGGGTTAAAGTTTTGAAAATGAATTTTAGTTTTTTGACCCGAAAAAGTGATCGCAGATTATTGTCCTTTTGCACGTAGGACGTCTAGTTTAGTAGTTATGAAGGGTTAAAGTTTTGAAAATGAATTTTAGTTTTTTTGACCCGAAAAAGTGATCGCAGATTATTGTCCTTTTGCACGTAGGACGTCTAGTTTAGAAGTTATGAAGGGTTAAAGTTTTGAAAATGAATTTTAGTTTTTTGTCCCGAAAAAAAGTGATCACAGATTATTGTCCTTTTGCTCGTAGGACGTCTAGTTTAGAAGTTATGAAGGGTCAAAATGAAAATGAATTTTAGTTTTTTGTCCCGAAAAAAAGTGATCACAGATTATTGTACTTTTGCTCGTAGGACGTCTAGTTTAGAAGTTATGAAGGGTTAAAGTTTTGAAAATGAATTTTAGTTTTTTGACCCGAAAAAGTGATCGCAGATTATTGTCCTTTTGCTCGTAGGACGTCTAGTTTAGAAGTTATGAAGGGTTAAAGTTTTGAAAATGAATTTTAGTTTTTTTGACCCGAAAAAGTGATCGCAGATTATTGTCCTTTTGCACGTAGGACGTCTAGTTTAGTAGTTATGAAGGGTTAAAGTTTTGAAAATGAATTTTAGTTTTTTTGACCCGAAAAAAGTGATCAAAGATTATTGTCCCTTTGCTCGTAGGACGTCTAGTTTAGAAGTTATGAAGGGTTAAAGTTTTGAAAATGAATTTTAGTTTTTTGTCCCGAAAAAAGTGATCACAGATCATTGTCCTTTTGCTCGTACGACGTCTAGTTTAGAAGTTATGAAGGGTTAAAGTTTTGAAAATGAATTTTAGTTTTTTTGACCCGAAAAAAGTGATCACAGATTATTGTCCTTTTGCTCGTAGGACGTCTAGTTTAGAAGTTATGAAGGGTTAAAGTTTTGAAAATGAATTTTAGTTTTTTTGACCCGAAAAAGTGATCGCAGATTATTGTCCTTTTGCTCGTAGGAAGTCTAGTTTAGAAGTTATGAAGGGTTAAAGTTTTGAAAATGAATTTTAGTTTTTTGTCCCGAAAATAGTGTCCTTTTGCTCGCAGATTATTGTCCTTTTGCTCGTAGGACGTCTAGTTTAGAAGTTATGAAGGGTTAAAGTTTTGAAAATGAATTTTAGTTTTTTGACCCGAAAAAGTGATCGCAGATTATTGTCCTTTTGCTCGTAGGACGTCTAGTTTAGAAGTTATGAAGGGTTAAAGTTTTGAAAATGAATTTTAGTTTTTTTGACCCGAAAAAGTGATCGCAGATTATTGTCCTTTTGCACGTAGGACGTCTAGTTTAGAAGTTATGAAGGGTTAAAGTTTTGAAAATGAATTTTAGTTTTTTGTCCCGAAAAAAGTGATCACAGATTATTGTCCTTTTGCTCGTACGACGTCTAGTTTAGAAGTTATGAAGGGTTAAAGTTTTGAAAATGAATTTTAGTTTTTTTGACCCGAAAAAAGTGATCACAGATTATTGTCCTTTTGCTCGTAGGACGTCTAGTTTAGAAGTTATGAAGGGTTAAAGTTTTGAAAATGAATTTTAGTTTTTTGTCCCGAAAAAAAGTGATCACAGATTATTGTCCTTTTGCTCGTAGGACGTCTAGTTTAGAAGTTATGAAGGGTTAAAGTTTTGAAAATGAATTTTAGTTTTGAAAATGAATTTTAGTTTTTTTGACCCGAAAAAAGTGATCACAGATTATTGTCCTTTTGCTCGTAGGACGTCTAGTTTAGAAGTTATGAAGGGTTAAAGTTTTGAAAATGAATTTTAGTTTTTTGTCCCGAAAAAAAGTGATCACAGATTATTGTCCTTTTGCTCGTAGGACGTCTAGTTTAGAAGTTATGAAGGGTTAAAGTTTTGAAAATGAATTTTAGTTTTTTGTCCCGAAAAAAAGTGATCACAGATTATTGTACTTTTGCTCGTAGGACGTCTAGTTTAGAAGTTATGAAGGGTTAAAGTTTTGAAAATGAATTTTAGTTTTTTGACCCGAAAAAGTGATCGCAGATTATTGTCCTTTTGCTCGAAGGACGTCTAGTTTAGAAGTTATGAAGGGTTAAAGTTTTGAAAATGAATTTTAGTTTTTTTGACCCGAAAAAGTGATCGCAGATTATTGTCCTTTTGCACGTAGGACGTCTAGTTTAGTAGTTATGAAGGGTTAAAGTTTTGAAAATGAATTTTAGTTTTTTTGACCCGAAAAAAGTGATCACAGATTATTGTCCTTTTGCTCGTAGGACGTCTAGTTTAGAAGTTATGAAGGGTTAAAGTTTTGAAAATTAATTTTAGTTTTTTTGACCCGAAAAAGTGATCACAGATTATTGTCCTTTTGCTCGAAGGACGTCTAGTTTAGAAGTTATGAAGGGTTTAAGTTTTAAAAATTAATTCCAGTTTTTTGTCCCGAAGAAAGTGATCACAGATTATTGTCCTTTTGCTCGTAGGACGTCTAGTTTAGAAGTTATGAAGGGTTAAAGCTTTGAAAATGAATTTTAGTTTTTTTGACCCGAAAAAAGTGATCACAGATTATTGTCCTTTTGCTCGTAGGACGTTTAGTTTAGAAGTTATGAAGGGTTAAAGTTTTGAAAATGAATTTTAGTTTTTTGTCCCGAAAAAAGTGATCACAGATTATTGTCCTTTTGCTCGTAGGACGTCTAGTTTAGAAGTTATTAAGGGTTAAAGTTTTGAAAATGAATTTTAGTTTTTTTGACTCGAAAAAGTGATCGCAGATTATTGTCCTTTTGCTCGTAGGACGTCTAGTTTAGAAGTTATTAAGGGTTAAAGTTTTGAAAATGAATTTTAGTTTTTTTGACTCGAAAAAGTGATCGCAGATTATTGTCCTTTTGCTCGTAGGACGTCTAGTTTAGAAGTTATGAAGAGGTAAAGTTTCGAAAATGAATTTTAGTTTTTTTGACTCGAAAAAGTGATCGCAGATTATTGTCCTTTTGCTCGTAGGACGTCTAGTTTAGAAGTTATGAAGGGTTAAAGTTTTAAAAATTAATTCTAGTTTTTTGTCCCGAAAAAAGTGATCACAGATTATTGTCCTTTTGCTCGAAGGACGTCTAGTTTAGAAGTTATGAAGGGTTAAAGTTTTGAAAATGAATTTTAGTTTTTTGACCCGAAAAAGTGATCGCAGATTATTGTCCTTTTGCTCGTAGGACGTCTAGTTTAGAAGTTATGAAGGGTTAAAGTTTTGAAAATGAATTTTAGTTTTTTGTCCCGAAAAAAGTGATCACAGATTATTGTCCTTTTGCTCGTAGGACGCCTAGGACGTCTAGTTTAGAAGTTATGAAGGGTTAAAGTTTTGAAAATGAATTTTGGTTTTTGTCCCGAAAAAAGTGATCACAGATTATTGTCCTTTTGCTCGTAGGACGTCTAGTTTAGAAGTTATGAAGGGTTAAAGTTTTAAAAATTAATTCTAGTTTTTTGTCCCGAAGAAAGTGATCACAGATTATTGTCCTTTTGCTCGTAGGACGTCTAGTTTAGAAGTTATGAAGGGTTAAAGTTTTAAAAATGAATTTTAGTTTTTTTGACCCGAAGAAATTGATCACAGATTATTGTCCTTTTGCTCGTAGGACGTCTAGTTTAGAAGTTATGAAGGGTTAAAGTTTCGAAAATAAATTTTAGTTTTTTGTCCAGAAATAAGTGATCACAGATTATTGTCCTTTTGCTCGTAGGACGTCTAGTTTAGAAGTTATGAAGGGTTAAAGTTTCGAAAATAAATTTTAGTTTTTTGTCCAGAAATAAGTGATCACAGATTATTGTCCTTTTGCTCGTAGGACGTCTAGTTTAAAAGTTATGAAGGGTTAAAGTTTTAAAAATTAATTCTAGTTTTTTGTCCCGAAAAAAGTGATCACAGATTATTGTCCTTTTGTTCGTAGGACGTCTAGTTTAGAAGTTATGAAGGGTTAAAGTTTTAAAAATTAATTCTAGTTTTTTGTCCCGAAGAAAGTGATCACAGATTATTGTCCTTTTGCTCGTAGGAAGTATAGTTTAAAAGTTATGAAGGGTTAAAGTTTTAAAAATGAATTTTAGTTTTTTGTCCCGAAAATAGTGATCACAGATTATTGTCCTTTTGCTCGTAGGACGTCTAGTTTAGAAGTTATGAAGGGTTAAAGTTTTGAAAATGAATTTTAGTTTTTTTGACCCGAAAAAGTGATCGCAGATTATTGTCCTTTTGCTCGTAGGAAGTCTAGTTTAAAAGTTATGAAGGGTTAAAGTTTTAAAAATGAATTTTAGTTTTTTGTCCCGAAAATAGTGATCACAGATTATTGTCCTTTTGCTCGTAGGACGTCTAGTTTAGAAGTTATGAAGGGTTAAAGTTTTGAAAATGAATTTTAGTTTTTTTGACCCGAAAAAGTGATTGCAGATTATTGTACTTTTGCTCGTAGGAAGTCTAGTTTAGAAGTTATGAAGGGTTAAAGTTTTCAAAATAGATTTTAGTTTTTTTTGGCCCTAAAAAAGTGATCACAGATTATTGTCCTTTTGCTCGTAGGACGTCTAGTTTAGTAGTTATGAAGGGTTAAAGTTTTGAATCACAGATTATTGTCCTTTTGCTCGTAGGACGTCTAGTTTAGAAATTATGAAGGGTTAAAGTTTTGAAAATGAATTTTAGTTTTTTTGACCCGAAAAAGTGATCGCAGATTATTGTCCTTTTGCACGTAGGACGTCTAGTTTAGTAGTTATGAAGGGTTAAAGTTTTGAAAATGAATTTTAGTTTTTTGTCCCGAAAAAAGTGATCACAGATTATTGTCCTTTTGCTCGTAGGACGTCTAGTTTAGAAGTTATGAAGGGTTAAAGTTTTGGAAATGAATTTTAGTTTTTTGTCCCGAAAAAAGTGATCACAGATTATTGTCCTTTTGCTCGTAGGACGTCTAGTTTAGAAGTTATGAAGGGTTAAAGTTTTAAAAATTAATTCTAGTTTTTTGTCCCGAAAAAAGTGATCACAGATTATTGTACTTTTGCTCGTAGGACGTCTAGTTTAGAAGTTATGAAGGGTTAAAGTTTTGAAAATGAATTTTAGTTTTTTTTGACTCGAAAAAAGTGATCACAGATTTTTGTCCTTTTGCTCGTAGGACGTCTAGTTTAGAAGTTATGAAGGGTTGAAGTTTTGAAAATGAATTTTAGTTTTTTTGACCCGAAAAAAGTGATCACAGATTATTGTCCTTTTGCTCGTAGGACGTCTAGTTTAGAAATTATGAAGGGTTAAAGTTTTGAAAATGAATTTTAGTTTTTTGTCCCGAAAAAGTGATCACAGATTATTGTCCTTTTGCTCGTAGGACGTCTAGTTTAGAAGTTATGAAGGGTTAAAGTTTTAAAAATTAATTCTAGTTTTTTGTCCCGAAAAAAGTGATCACAGATTATTGTCCTTTTGCTCGTAGGACGTCTAGTTTAGAAGTTATGAAGGGTTAAAGTTTTAAAAATTAATTCTATTTTTTTGTCCCGAAAAAAGTGATCACAGATTATTGTCCTTTTGCTCGGAGGACGTCTAGTTTAGAAGTTATGAAGGGTTAAAGTTTTGAAAATGAATTTTAGTTTTTTGTCCCGAAAAAAGTGATCACAGATTATTGTCCTTTTGCTCGGAGGACGTCTAGTTTAGAAGTTATGAAGGGTTAAAGTTTTAAAAATTAATTCTATTTTTTTGTCCCGAAAAAAGTGATCACAGATTATTGTCGTTTTGCTCATAGCACGTCTAGTTTAGAAGATATGAAGGGTTAAAGTTTTGAAAATGAATTTTAGTTTTTTGTCCCGAAAAAAGTGATCACAGATTATTGTCCTTTTGCTCGTAGGACGTCTAGTTTAGAAGTTATGAAGGGTTAAAGTTTTAAAAAGTAATTCTAGTTTTTTGTCCCGAAAAAAGTGATCACAGATTATTGTCCTTTTGCTCGTAGGACGTCTAGTTTAGAAGTTATGAAGGGTTAAAGTTTTGAAAATGAATTTTAGTTTTTTGTCCCGAAAAAAGTGATCACAGATTATTGTCCTTTTGCTCGTAGGACGTCTAGTTTAGAAGTTATGAAGGGTTAAAGTTTTGAAAATGAATTTTAGTTTTTTTGACCCGAAAAAAGTGATCACAGATTATTGTCCTTTTGCTCGTAGGACGTCTAGTTTAGAAGTTATGAAGGGTTAAAGTTTTGAAAATGAATTTTAGTTTTTTGTCCCGAAAAAAGTGATCACAGATTATTGTCCTTTTGCTCGTAGGACGTCTAGTTTAGAAGTTATGAAGGGTTAAAGTTTTGAAAATGAATTTTAGTTTTTTTGACCCGAAAAAAGTGATCACAGATTATTGTCCTTTTGCTCGTAGGACGTCTAGTTTAGAAGTTATGAAGGGTTAAAGTTTTGAAAATGAATTTTAGTTTTTTTGACCCGAAAAAGTGATCGCAGATTATTGTCCTTTTGCTCGTAGGAAGTCTAGTTTAGAAGTTATGAAGGGTTAAAGTTTTGAAAATGAATTTTAGTTTTTTTGACTCGAAAAAAGTGATCACAGATTATTGTCCTTTTGCTCGTAGGACGTCTAGTTTAGAAGTTATGAAGGGTTAAAGTTTTGAAAATGAATTTTAGTTTTTTTGACCCGAAAAAAGTGATCACAGATTATTGTCCTTTTGCTCGTAGGACGTCTAGTTTAGAAGTTATGAAGGGTTAAAGTTTTGAAAATTAATTCTAGTTTTTTGTCCCGAAAAAAGTGATCACAGATTATTGTCCTTTTGCTCGTAGGACGTCTAGTTTAGAAGTTATGAAGGGTTAAAGTTTTAAAAATTAATTCTATTTTTTTGTCCCGAAAAAAGTGATCACAGATTATTGTCGTTTTGCTCATAGCACGTCTAGTTTAGAAGATATGAAGTGTTAAAGTTTTGAAAATGAATTTTAGTTTTTTGTCCCGAAAAAAAGTGATCACAGATTATTGTCCTTTTGCTCGTACGACGTATAGTTTAGAAGTTATGAACTTTTAAAGTTTTGAAAATTAATTTTAGTTTTTTTGACTCGAAAAAAGTGATCACAGATTTTTGTCCTTTTGCTCGTAGGACGTCTAGTTTAGAAGTTATGAAGGGTTGAAGTTTTGAAAATTAATTTTAGTTTTTTTGACCCGAAAAAAGTGATCACAGATTATTGTCCTTTTGCTCGTAGGACGTCTAGTTTAGAAATTATGAAGGGTTAAAGTTTTGAAAATGAATTTTAGTTTTTTGTCCCGAAAAAGTGATCACAGATTATTGTCCTTTTGCTCGTAGGACGTCTAGTTTAGAAGTTATGAAGGGTTAAAGTTTTAAAAATTAATTCTAGTTTTTTGTCCCGAAAAAAGTGATCACAGATTATTGTCCTTTTGCTCGTAGGACGTCTAGTTTAGAAGTTATGAAGGGTTAAAGTTTTAAAAATTAATTCTACTTTTTGTCCCGAAAAAAGTGATCTCAGATTATTGTCCTTTTGCTCGTAGGACGTCTAGTTTAGAAGTTATGAAGGGTTAAAGTTTTAAAAATTAATTCTATTTTTTTGTCCCGAAAAAAGTGATCACAGATTATTGTCCTTTTGCTCGTAGGACGTCTAGTTTAGAAGTTACGAAGGGTTAAAGTTTTAAAAATTAATACTAGTTTTTTGTCCCGAAAAAAGTGATCACAGATTATTGTCCTTTTGCTCGTAGGACGTCTAGTTTAGAAGTTATGAAGGGTTAAAGTTTTAAAAATTAATTCTATTTTTTTGTCCCGAAAAAAGTGATCACAGATTATTGTCCTTTTGCTCGTAGGACGTCTAGTTTAGAAGTTATGAAGGGTTAAAGTTTTAAAAATTAATTCTAGTTTTTTGTCCCGAAAAAAGTGATCACAGATTATTGTCCTTTTGCTTGTAGGACGTCTAGTTTAGAAGTTATGAAGGGTTAAAGTTTTGAAAATGAATTTTAGTTTTTTTGACCCGAAAAAAGTGATCACAGATTATTGTCCTTTTGCTCGTAGGACGTCTAGTTTAGAAGTTATGAAGGGTTAAAGTTTTGAAAATGAATTTTAGTTTTTTGTCCCGAAAAAAGTGATCACAGATTATTGTCCTTTTGCTCGTAGGACGTCTAGTTTAGAAGTTATGAAGGGTTAAAGTTTTGAAAATGAATTTTAGTTTTTTTTGACCCGAAAAAAGTGATCACAGATTATTGTCCTTTTGCTCGTAGGACGTCTAGTTTAGAAGTTATGAAGGGTTAAAGTTTTGAAAATGAATTTTAGTTTTTTTGACCCGAAAAAGTGATCGCAGATTATTGTCCTTTTGCTCGTAGGAAGTCTAGTTTAGAAGTTATGAAGGGTTAAAGTTTTGAAAATGAATTTTAGTTTTTTTGACTCGAAAAAAGTGATCACAGATTATTGTCCTTTTGCTCGTAGGACGTCTAGTTTAGAAGTTATGAAGGGTTAAAGTTTTGAAAATGAATTTTAGTTTTTTTGACCCGAAAAAAGTGATCACAGATTATTGTCCTTTTGCTCGTAGGACGTCTAGTTTAGAAGTTATGAAGGGTTAAAGTTTTGAAAATTAATTCTAGTTTTTTGTCCCGAAAAAAGTGATCACAGATTATTGTCCTTTTGCTCGTAGGACGTCTAGTTTAGAAGTTATGAAGGGTTAAAGTTTTAAAAATTAATTCTATTTTTTTGTCCCGAAAAAAGTGATCACAGATTATTGTCCTTTTGCTCGTAGGACGTCTAGTTTAGAAGTTATGAAGGGTTAAAGTTTTAAAAATTAATTCTATTTTTTTGTCCCGAAAAAAGTGATCACAGATTATTGTCGTTTTGCTCATAGCACGTCTAGTTTAGAAGATATGAAGGGTTAAAGTTTTGAAAATGAATTTTAGTTTTTTGTCCCGAAAAAAAGTGATCACAGATTATTGTCCTTTTGCTCGTACGACGTATAGTTTAGAAGTTATGAACTTTTAAAGTTTTGAAAATTAATTTTAGTTTTTTTGACTCGAAAAAAGTGATCACAGATTTTTGTCCTTTTGCTCGTAGGACGTCTAGTTTAGAAGTTATGAAGGGTTGAAGTTTTGAAAATTAATTTTAGTTTTTTTGACCCGAAAAAAGTGATCACAGATTATTGTCCTTTTGCTCGTAGGACGTCTAGTTTAGAAATTATGAAGGGTTAAAGTTTTGAAAATGAATTTTAGTTTTTTGTCCCGAAAAAGTGATCACAGATTATTGTCCTTTTGCTCGTAGGACGTCTAGTTTAGAAGTTATGAAGGGTTAAAGTTTTAAAAATTAATTCTAGTTTTTTGTCCCGAAAAAAGTGATCACAGATTATTGTCCTTTTGCTCGTAGGACGTCTAGTTTAGAAGTTATGAAGGGTTAAAGTTTTAAAAATTAATTCTACTTTTTGTCCCGAAAAAAGTGATCACAGATTATTGTCCTTTTGCTCGTAGGACGTCTAGTTTAGAAGTTATGAAGGGTTAAAGTTTTAAAAATTAATTCTAGTTTTTTGTCCCGAAAAAAGTGATCACAGATTATTGTCCTTTTGCTCGTAGGACGTCTAGTTTAGAAGTTACGAAGGGTTAAAGTTTTAAAAATTAATACTAGTTTTTTGTCCCGAAAAAAGTGATCACAGATTATTGTCCTTTTGCTCGTAGGACGTCTAGTTTAAAAGTTATGAAGGGTTAAAGTTTTAAAAATTAATTCTAGTTTTTTGTCCCGAAAAAAAGTGATCACAGATTATTGTCCTTTTGCTCGTAGGACGTCTAGTTTAGAAGTTATGAAGGGTTAAAGTTTTGAAAATGAATTTTAGTTTTTTGTCCCGAAAAAAGTGATCACAGATTATTGTCCTTTTGCTCGTAGGACGTCTAGTTTAGAAGTTATGAAGGGTTAAAGTTTTAAAAATTAATTCTAGTTTTTTGTCCCGAAAAAAGTGATCACAGATTATTGTCCTTTTGCTCGTAGGACGTCTAGTTTAAAAGTTATGAAGGGTTAAAGTTTTAAAAATTAATTCTAGTTTTTTGTCCCGAAAAAAGTGATCACAGATTATTGTCCTTTTGCTCGTAGGACGTCTAGTTTAGAAGTTATGAAGGGTTAAAGTTTTAAAAATTAATTCTAGTTTTTTGTCCCGAAAAAAGTGATCACAGATTATTGTCCTTTTGCTCGTAGGACGTCTAGTTTAGAAGTTATGAAGGGTTAAAGTTTTGAAAATGAATTTTAGTTTTTTGTCCCGAAAAAAGTGATCACAGATTATTGTCCTTTTGCTCGTAGGACGTCTAGTTTAGAAGTTATGAAGGGTTAAAGTTTTAAAAATTAATTCTAGTTTTTTGTCCCGAAAAAAGTGATCACAGATTATTGTCCTTTTGCTCGTAGGACGTCTAGTTTAGAAGTTATGAAGGGTTAAAGTTTTGAAAATGAATTTTAGTTTTTTGTCCCGAAAAAAGTGATCACAGATTATTGTCCTTTTGCTCGTAGGACGTCTAGTTTAGAAGTTATGAAGGGTTAAAGTTTTAAAAATTAATTCTAGTTTTTTGTCCCGAAAAAAGTGATCACAGATTATTGTCCTTTTGCTCGTAGGACGTCTAGTTTAGAAGTTATGAAGGGTTAAAGTTTTGAAAATGAATTTTAGTTTTTTGTCCCGAAAAAAGTGATCACAGATTATTGTCCTTTTGCTCGTAGGACGTCTAGTTTAGAAGTTATGAAGGGTTAAAGTTTTAAAAATTAATTCTAGTTTTTTGTCCCGAAAAAAGTGATCACAGATTATTGTCCTTTTGCTCGTAGGACGTCTAGTTTAGAAGTTATGAAGGGTTAAAGTTTTGAAAATGAATTTTAGTTTTTGTCCCGAAAAAAGTGATCACAGATTATTGTCCTTTTGCTCGTAGGACGTCTAGTTTAGAAGTTATGAAGGGTTAAAGTTTTGAAAATGAATTTTAGTTTTTTTGACCCGAAAAAAGTGATCACAGATTATTGTCCTTTTGCTCGTAGGACGTCTAGTTTAGAAGTTATGAAGGGTTAAAGTTTTGAAAATGAAGTTTATTTTTTTTGACCCGAAAAAGTGATCGCAGATTATTGTCCTTTTGCTCGTAGGAAGTCTAGTTTAGAAGTTATGAAGGGTTAAAGTTTTGAAAATGAATTTTAGTTTTTTTGACTCGAAAAAAGTGATCACAGATTATTGTCCTTTTGCTCGTAGGACGTCTAGTTTAGAAGTTATGAAGGGTTAAAGTTTTGAAAATGAATTTTAGTTTTTTGTCCCGAAAAAAGTGATCACAGATTATTGTCCTTTTGCTCGTAGGACGTCTAGTTTAGAAGTTATGAAGGGTTAAAGTTTTAAAAATTAATTCTAGTTTTTTGTCCCGAAAAAAGTGATCACAGATTATTGTCCTTTTGCTCGTAGGACGTCTAGTTTAGAAGTTATGAAGGGTTAAAGTTTTGAAAATGAATTTTAGTTTTTTGTCCCGAAAAAAGTGATCACAGATTATTGTCCTTTTGCTCGTAGGACGTCTAGTTTAGAAGTTATGAAGGGTTAAAGTTTTAAAAATTAATTCTAGTTTTTTGTCCCGAAAAAAGTGATCACAGATTATTGTCCTTTTGCTCGTAGGACGTCTAGTTTAGAAGTTATGAAGGGTTAAAGTTTTGAAAATGAATTTTAGTTTTTGTCCCGAAAAAAGTGATCACAGATTATTGTCCTTTTGCTCGTAGGACGTCTAGTTTAGAAGTTATGAAGGGTTAAAGTTTTGAAAATGAATTTTAGTTTTTTTGACCCGAAAAAAGTGATCACAGATTATTGTCCTTTTGCTCGTAGGACGTCTAGTTTAGAAGTTATGAAGGGTTAAAGTTTTGAAAATGAAGTTTATTTTTTTTGACCCGAAAAAGTGATCGCAGATTATTGTCCTTTTGCTCGTAGGAAGTCTAGTTTAGAAGTTATGAAGGGTTAAAGTTTTGAAAATGAATTTTAGTTTTTTTGACTCGAAAAAAGTGATCACAGATTATTGTCCTTTTGCTCGTAGGACGTCTAGTTTAGAAGTTATGAAGGGTTAAAGTTTTGAAAATGAATTTTAGTTTTTTGTCCCGAAAAAAGTGATCACAGATTATTGTCCTTTTGCTTGTAGGACGTCTAGTTTAGAAGTTATGAAGGGTTAAAGTTTTGAAAATGAATTTTAGTTTTTTTGACCCGAAAAAAGTGATCACAGATTATTGTCCTTTTGCTCGTAGGACGTCTAGTTTAGAAGTTATGAAGGGTTAAAGTTTTGAAAATGAATTTTAGTTTTTTTGACCCGAAAAAGTGATCGCAGATTATTGTCCTTTTGCTCGTAGGAAGTCTAGTTTAGAAGTTATGAAGGGTTAAAGTTTTGAAAATGAATTTTAGTTTTTTGTCCCGAAAAAAGTGATCACAGATTATTGTCCTTTTGCTCGTAGGACGTCTAGTTTAAAAGTTATGAAGGGTTAAAGTTTTAAAAATTAATTCTAGTTTTTTGTCCCGAAAAAAAGTGATCACAGATTATTGTCCTTTTGCTCGTAGGACGTCTAGTTTAGAAGTTATGAAGGGTTAAAGTTTTGAAAATGAATTTTAGTTTTTTTGACCCGAAAAAAGTGATCACAGATTATTGTCCTTTTGCTCGTAGGACGTCTAGTTTAGAAGTTATGAAGGGTTAAAGTTTTGAAAATGAATTTTAGTTTTTTTGACCCGAAAAAGTGATCGCAGATTATTGTCCTTTTGCTCGTAGGAAGTCTAGTTTAGAAGTTATGAAGGGTTAAAGTTTTGAAAATGAATTTTAGTTTTTTGTCCCGAAAAAAGTGATCACAGATTATTGTCCTTTTGCTCGTAGGACGTCTAGTTTAAAAGTTATGAAGGGTTAAAGTTTTAAAAATTAATTCTAGTTTTTTGTCCCGAAAAAAGTGATCACAGATTATTGTCCTTTTGCTCGTAGGACGTCTAGTTTAGAAGTTATGAAGGGTTAAAGTTTTGAAAATGAATTTTAGTTTTTTTGACTCGAAAAAAGTGATCACAGATTATTGTCCTTTTGCTCGTAGGACGTCTAGTTTAGAAATTATGAAGGGTTAAAGTTTTGAAAATGAATTTTAGTTTTTTGTCCCGAAAAAGTGATCACAGATTATTGTCCTTTTGCTCGTAGGACGTCTAGTTTAGAAGTTATGAAGGGTTAAAGTTTTGAAAATGAATTTTAGTTTTTTGTCCCGAAAAAAGTGATCACAGATTATTGTCCTTTTGCTGGTAGGACGTCTAGTTTAGAAGTTATGAAGGGTTAAAGTTTTGAAAATTAATTTTAGTTTTTTTGACCCGAAAAAAGTGATCACAGATTATTGTCCTTTTGCTCGTAGGACGTCTAGTTTAGAAGTTACGAAGGGTTAAAGTTTTAAAAATTAATACTAGTTTTTTGTCCCGAAAAAAGTGATCACAGATTATTGTCCTTTTGCTCGTAGGACGTCTAGTTTAGAAGATATGAAGGGTTAAAGTTTTGAAAATGAATTTTAGTTTTTTTGACCCGAAAAAAGTGATCACAGATTATTGTCCTTTTGCTCGTAGGACGTCTAGTTTAGAAGTTATGAAGGTTTAAAGTTTTAAAAATTAATTCTATTTTTTTGTCCCGAAAAAAGTGATCACAGATTATTGTCCTTTTGCTCGTAGGACGTCTAGTTTAGAAGTTATGAAGGGTTAAAGTTTTAAAAATTAATTCTAGTTTTTTGTCCCGAAAAAAGTGATCACAGATTATTGTCCTTTTGCTCGTAGGACGTCTAGTTTAGAAGTTATGAAGGGTTAAAGTTTTGAAAATGAATTTTAGTTTTTTGTCCCGAAAAAAGTGATCACAGATTATTGTCCTTTTGCTCGTAGGACGTCTAGTTTAGAAGTTATGAAGGGTTAAAGTTTTAAAAATTAATTCTAGTTTTTTGTCCCGAAAAAAGTGATCACAGATTATTGTCCTTTTGCTCGTAGGACGTCTAGTTTAGAAGTTATGAAGGGTTAAAGTTTTGAAAATGAATTTTAGTTTTTTGTCCCGAAAAAGTGATCACAGATTATTGTCCTTTTGCTCGTAGGACGTCTAGTTTAGAAGTTATGAAGGGTTAAAGTTTTAAAAATTAATTCTAGTTTTTTGTCCCGAAAAAAGTGATCACAGATTATTGTCCTTTTGCTCGTAGGACGTCTAGTTTAGAAGTTATGAAGGGTTAAAGTTTTGAAAATGAATTTTAGTTTTTTTGACTCGAAAAAAGTGATCACAGATTATTGTCCTTTTGCTCGTAGGACGTCTAGTTTAGAAATTATGAAGGATTAAAGTTTTGAAAATGAATTTTAGTTTTTTGTCCCGAAAAAGTGATCACAGATTATTGTCCTTTTGCTCGTAGGACGTCTAGTTTAGAAGTTATGAAGGGTTAAAGTTTTGAAAATGAATTTTAGTTTTTTTGACTCGAAAAAAGTGATCACAGATTATTGTCCTTTTGCTCGTAGGACGTCTAGTTTAGAAATTATGAAGGGTTAAAGTTTTGAAAATGAATTTTAGTTTTTTGTCCCGAAAAAGTGATCACAGATTATTGTCCTTTTGCTCGTAGGACGTCTAGTTTAGAAGTTATGAAGGGTTAAAGTTTTGAAAATGAATTTTAGTTTTTTGTCCCGAAAAAAGTGATCACAGATTATTGTCCTTTTGCTCGTAGGACGTCTAGTTTAGAAGTTATGAAGGGTTAAAGTTTTAAAAATTAATTCTATTTTTTTGTCCCGAAAAAAGTGATCACAGATTATTGTCCTTTTGCTCGTAGGACGTCTAGTTTAGAAGTTACGAAGGGTTAAAGTTTTAAAAATTAATTCTAGTTTTTTGTCCCGAAAAGAGTGATCACAGATTATTGTCCTTTTGCTCGTAGGACGTCTAGTTTAGAAGTTATGAAGGGTTAAAGTTTTGAAAATGAATTTTAGTTTTTTGTCCCGAAAAAAGTGATCACAGATTATTGTCCTTTTGCTCGTAGGACGTCTAGTTTAGAAGTTATGAAGGGTTAAAGTTTTAAAAATTAATTCTAGTTTTTTGTCCCGAAAAAAGTGATCACAGATTATTGTCCTTTTGCTCGTAGGACGTCTAGTTTAGAAGTTATGAAGGGTTAAAGTTTTGAAAATGAATTTTAGTTTTTTGTCCCGAAAAAAGTGATCACAGATTATTGTCCTTTTGCTCGTAGGACGTCTAGTTTAGAAGTTATGAAGGGTTAAAGTTTTGAAAATGAATTTTAGTTTTTGTCCCGAAAAAAGTGATCACAGATTATTGTCCTTTTGCTCGTAGGACGTCTAGTTTAGAAGTTATGAAGGGTTAAAGTTTTGAAAATGAATTTTAGTTTTTTTGACCCGAAAAAAGTGATCACAGATTATTGTCCTTTTGCTCGTAGGACGTCTAGTTTAGAAGTTATGAAGGGTTAAAGTTTTGAAAATGAATTTTAGTTTTTTGTCCCGAAAAAAGTGATCACAGATTATTGTCCTTTTGCTCGTAGGACGTCTAGTTTAGAAGTTATGAAGGGTTAAAGTTTTGAAAATGAATTTTAGTTTTTTTGACCCGAAAAAAGTGATCACAGATTATTGTCCTTTTGCTCGTAGGACGTCTAGTTTAGAAGTTATGAAGGGTTAAAGTTTTGAAAATGAATTTTATTTTTTTTGACCCGAAAAAGTGATCGCAGATTATTGTCCTTTTGCTCGTAGGAAGTCTAGTTTAGAAGTTATGAAGGGTTAAAGTTTTGAAAATGAATTTTAGTTTTTTTGACTCGAAAAAAGTGATCACAGATTATTGTCCTTTTGCTCGTAGGACGTCTAGTTTAGAAGTTATGAAGGGTTAAAGTTTTGAAAATGAATTTTAGTTTTTTGTCCCGAAAAAAGTGATCACAGATTATTGTCCTTTTGCTCGTAGGACGTCTAGTTTAGAAGTTATGAAGGGTTAAAGTTTTGAAAATGAATTTTAGTTTTTTTGACCCGAAAAAAGTGATCACAGATTATTGTCCTTTTGCTCGTAGGACGTCTAGTTTAGAAGTTATGAAGGGTTAAAGTTTTGAAAATGAATTTTAGTTTTTTTGACCCGAAAAAGTGATCGCAGATTATTGTCCTTTTGCTCGTAGGAAGTCTAGTTTAGAAGTTATGAAGGGTTAAAGTTTTGAAAATGAATTTTAGTTTTTTGTCCCGAAAAAAGTGATCACAGATTATTGTCCTTTTGCTCGTAGGACGTCTAGTTTAAAAGTTATGAAGGGTTAAAGTTTTAAAAATTAATTCTAGTTTTTTGTCCCGAAAAAAGTGATCACAGATTATTGTCCTTTTGCTCGTAGGACGTCTAGTTTAGAAGTTATGAAGGGTTAAAGTTTTGAAAATGAATTTTAGTTTTTTTGACTCGAAAAAAGTGATCACAGATTATTGTCCTTTTGCTCGTAGGACGTCTAGTTTAGAAATTATGAAGGGTTAAAGTTTTGAAAATGAATTTTAGTTTTTTGTCCCGAAAAAGTGATCACAGATTATTGTCCTTTTGCTCGTAGGACGTCTAGTTTAGAAGTTATGAAGGGTTAAAGTTTTGAAAATGAATTTTAGTTTTTTGTCCCGAAAAAAGTGATCACAGATTATTGTCCTTTTGCTGGTAGGACGTCTAGTTTAGAAGTTATGAAGGGTTAAAGTTTTGAAAATTAATTTTAGTTTTTTTGACCCGAAAAAAGTGATCACAGATTATTGTCCTTTTGCTCGTAGGACGTCTAGTTTAGAAGTTATGAAGGGTTAAAGTTTTGAAAATGAATTTTAGTTTTTTGTCCCGAAAAAAGTGATCACAGATTATTGTCCTTTTGCTCGTAGGACGTCTAGTTTAGAAGTTATGAAGGGTTAAAGTTTTGGAAATGAATTTTAGTTTTTTGTCCCGAAAAAAGTGATCACAGATTATTGTCCTTTTGCTCGTAGGACGTCTAATTTAGAAGTTATGAAGGGTTAAAGTGAATGAATTTTAGTTTTTTTGACCCGAAAAAGTGATCACAGATTATTGTCCTTTTGCTCGTAGGACGTCTAGTTTAGAAGTTATGAAGGGTTAAAGTTTTGGAAATGAATTTTAGTTTTTTGTCCCGAAAAAAGTGATCACAGATTATTGTCCTTTTGCTCGTAGGACGTCTAATTTAGAAGTTATGAAGGGTTAAAGTGAATGAATTTTAGTTTTTTTGACCCGAAAAAGTGATCACAGATTATTGTCCTTTTGCTCGTAGGACGTCTAGTTTAGAAGTTATGAAGGGTTAAAGTTTTGGAAATGAATTTTAGTTTTTTGTCCCGAAAAAAGTGATCACAGATTATTGTCCTTTTGCTCGTAGGACGTCTAATTTAGAAGTTATGAAGGGTTAAAGTTTTGAAAATGAATTTTAGTTTTGAAAATGAATTTTAGTTTTTTTGTCCCGAAAATAGTGATCACAGATTATTGTCCTTTTGCTCGTAGGACGTCTAGTTTAGAAGTTATGAAGGGTTAAAGTTTTAAAAATTAATTCTAGTTTTTTGTCCCGAAAAAAGTGATCACAGATTATTGTCCTTTTGCTCGTAGGACGTCTAGTTTAGAAGTTATGAAGGGTTAAAGTTTTAAAAATTAATTCTAGTTTTTTGTCCCGAAAAAAGTAATCACAGATTATTGTCCTTTTGCTCGTAGGACGTCTAGTTTAGAAGTTATGAAGGGTTAAAGTTTTGAAAATGAATTTTAGTTTTGAAAATGAATTTTAGTTTTTTTGGCCCGAAAAAAGTGATCACAGATTATTGTCCTTTTGCTCGTAGGACGTCTAGTTTAGAAGTTATGAAGGGTTAAAGTTTTGAAAATGAATTTTAGTTTTTTGTCCCGAAAAAAAGTGATCACAGATTATTGTACTTTTGCTCGTAGGACGTCTAGTTTAGAAGTTATGAAGGGTTAAAGTTTTGAAAATGAATTTTAGTTTTTTGACCCGAAAAAGTGATCGCAGATTATTGTCCTTTTGCACGTAGGACGTCTAGTTTAGTAGTTATGAAGGGTTAAAGTTTTGAAAATGAATTTTAGTTTTTTTGACCCGAAAAAAGTGATCACAGATTATTGTCCTTTTGCTCGTAGGACGTCTAGTTTAGAAGTTATGAAGGGTTAAAGTGAATGAATTTTAGTTTTTTTGACCCGAAAAAGTGATCACAGATTATTGTCCTTTTGCTCGTAGGACGTCTAGTTTAGTAGTTATGAAGGGTTAAAGTTTTGAAAATGAATTTTAGTTTTTTGTCCCGAAAAAAGTGATCACAGATTATTGTCCTTTTGCACGTAGGACGTCTAGTTTAGTAGTTATGAAGGGTTAAAGTTTTGAAAATGAATTTTAGTTTTTTGTCCCGAAAAAAGTGATCACAGATTATTGTCCTTTTGCTCGTAGGACGTCTAGTTTAGAAGTTATGAAGGGTTAAAGTTTTGGAAATGAATTTTAGTTTTTTGTCCCGAAAAAAGTGATCACAGATTATTGTCCTTTTGCTCGTAGGACGTCTAATTTAGAAGTTATGAAGGGTTAAAGTGAATGAATTTTAGTTTTTTTGACCCGAAAAAGTGATCACAGATTATTGTCCTTTTGCTCGTAGGACGTCTAGTTTAGAAGTTATGAAGGGTTAAAGTTTTGAAAATGAATTTTAGTTTTGAAAATGAATTTTAGTTTTTTTGTCCCGAAAAAGTGATCACAGATTATTGTCCTTTTGCTCGTAGGACGTCTAGTTTAGAAGTTATGAAGGGTTAAAGTTTTAAAAATTAATTCTAGTTTTTTGTCCCGAAAAAAGTGATCACAGATTATTGTCCTTTTGCTCGTAGGACGTCTAGTTTAGAAGTTATGAAGGGTTAAAGTTTTAAAAATTAATTCTAGTTTTTTGTCCCGAAAAAAGTAATCACAGATTATTGTCCTTTTGCTCGTAGGACGTCTAGTTTAGAAGTTATGAAGGGTTAAAGTTTTGAAAATGAATTTTAGTTTTGAAAATGAATTTTTGTTTTTTTGACCCGAAAAAAGTGATCACAGATTATTGTCCTTTTGCTCGTAGGACGTCTAGTTTAGAAGTTATGAAGGGTTAAAGTTTTGAAAATGAATTTTAGTTTTTTGTCCCGAAAAAAGTGATCACAGATTATTGTACTTTTGCTCGTAGGACGTCTAGTTTAGAAGTTATGAAGGGTTAAAGTTTTGAAAATTAATTTTAGTTTTTTGTCCCGAAAAAAGTGATCACAGATTATTGTCCTTTTGCTCGTAGGACGTCTAGTTTAGAAGTTATGAAGGGTTAAAGTTTTGGAAATGAATTTTAGTTTTTTGTCCCGAAAAAAGTGATCACAGATTATTGTCCTTTTGCTCGTAGGACGTCTAATTTAGAAGTTATGAAGGGTTAAAGTTTTAAAAATTAATTCTAGTTTTTTGTCCCGAAAAAAGTGATCACAGATTATTGTACTTTTGCTCGTAGGACGTCTAGTTTAGAAGTTATGAAGGGTTAAAGTTTTGAAAATGAATTTTAGTTTTTTGACCCGAAAAAGTGATCGCAGATTATTGTCCTTTTGCTCGTAGGACGTCTAGTTTAGAAGTTATGAAGGGTTAAAGTTTTGAAAATGAATTTTAGTTTTTTTGACCCGAAAAAAGTGATCACAGATTATTGTCCTTTTGCTCGTAGGACGTCTAGTTTAGTAGTTATGAAGGGTTAAAGTTTTAAAAATTAATTCTAGTTTTTTGTCCCGAAAAAGTGATCGCAGATTATTGTCCTTTTGCTCGTAGGACGTCTAGTTTAGAAGTTATGAAGGGTTAAAGTTTTGAAAATGAATTTTAGTTTTTTTGACCCGAAAAAAGTGATCACAGATTATTGTCCTTTTGCTCGTAGGACGTCTAATTTAGAAGTTATGAAGGGTTAAAGTTTTGAAAATTAATTTTAGTTTTTTGTCCCGAAAAAAGTGATCACAGATTATTGTCCTTTTGCTCGTAGGACGTCTAGTTTAGAAGTTATGAAGGGTTAAAGTTTTGGAAATGAATTTTAGTTTTTTGTCCCGAAAAAAGTGATCACAGATTATTGTCCTTTTGCTCGTAGGACGTCTAATTTAGAAGTTATGAAGGGTTAAAGTTTTAAAAATTAATTCTAGTTTTTTGTCCCGAAAAAAGTGATCACAGATTATTGTACTTTTGCTCGTAGGACGTCTAGTTTAGAAGTTATGAAGGGTTAAAGTTTTGAAAATGAATTTTAGTTTTTTGACCCGAAAAAGTGATCGCAGATTATTGTCCTTTTGCTCGTAGGACGTCTAGTTTAGAAGTTATGAAGGGTTAAAGTTTTGAAAATGAATTTTAGTTTTTTTGACCCGAAAAAAGTGATCACAGATTATTGTCCTTTTGCTCGTAGGACGTCTAATTTAGAAGTTATGAAGGGTTAAAGTTTTAAAAATTAATTCTAGTTTTTTGTCCCGAAAAAAGTGATCACAGATTATTGTACTTTTGCTCGTAGGACGTCTAGTTTAGAAGTTATGAAGGGTTAAAGTTTTGAAAATGAATTTTAGTTTTTTTGACCCGAAAAAGTGATCGCAGATTATTGTCCTTTTGCACGTAGGACGTCTAGTTTAGTAGTTATGAAGGGTTAAAGTTTTGAAAATGAATTTTAGTTTTTTTGACCCGAAAAAAGTGATCACAGATTATTGTCCTTTTGCTCGTAGGACGTCTAGTTTAGAAGTTATGAAGGGTTAAAGTTTTGAAAATGAATTTTAGTTTTTTGACTCGAAAAAAGTGGTCACAGATTATTGTCCTTTTGCTCGTAGGACGTCTAGTTTAGAAGTTATGAAGGTTTAAAGTTTTCAAAATAGATTTTAGTTTTTTTTGGCCCTAAAAAAGTGATCGCAGATTATTGTCCTTTTGCTCGTAGGACGTCTAGTTTAGAAGTTATGAAGGTTTAAAGTTTTCAAAATAGATTTTAGTTTTTTTTGGCCCTAAAAAAGTGATCACAGATTATTGTCCTTTTGCTCGTAGGACGTCTAGTTTAGAAGTTATGAAGGGTTAAAGTTTTGAAAATGAATTTTAGTTTTTTGTCCCGAAAAAAAAAATTAATCAAAATAGATTTTAGTTTTTTTTGTCCCGAAAAAAGTGATCACAGATTATTGTCCTTTTGCTCGTACGACGTCTAGTTTAGAAGTTATGAAGGGTTAAAGTTTTGAAAATTAATTTTAGTTTTTTGTCCCGAAAAAAGTAATCACAGATTATTGTCCTTTTGCTCGTAGGACGTCTAGTTTAGAAATTATGAAGGGTTAAAGTTTTGAAAATGAATTTTAGTTTTTTGTCCCGAAAAAGTGATCACAGATTATTGTCCTTTTGCTCGTAGGACGTCTAGTTTAGAAGTTATGAAGGGTTAAAGTTTTGAAAATGAATTTTAGTTTTTTGTCCCGAAAAAAGTGATCACAGATTATTGTCCTTTTGCTCGTAGGACGTCTAGTTTAAAAGTTATGAAGGGTTAAAGTTTTGAAAATGAATTTTAGTTTTTTGTCCCGAAAAAAGTGATCACAGATTATTGTCCTTTTGCTCGTAGGACGTCTAGTTTAGAAGTTATGAAGGGTTAAAGTTTTGAAAATGAATTTTAGATTTTTGACCCGAAAAAGTGATCGCAGATTATTGTCCTTTTGCTCGTAGGACGTCTAGTTTAGAAGTTATGAAGGGTTAAAGTTTTGAATCACAGATTATTGTCCTTTTGCTCGTAGGACGTCTAGTTTAGAAATTATGAAGGGTTAAAGTTTTGAAAATGAATTTTAGTTTTTTGTCCCGAAAAAGTGATCACAGATTATTGTCCTTTTGCTCGTAGGACGTCTCGTTTAGAAGTTATGAAGGGTTAAAGTTTTGAAAATGAATTTTAGTTTTTTGTCCCGAAAAAAGTGATCACAGATTATTGTCCTTTTGCTCGTAGGACGTCTAGTTTAGAAGTTATGAAGGGTTAAAGTTTTGAAAATGAATTTTAGTTTTTTTGACTCGAAAAAAGTGATCACAGATTATTGTCCTTTTGCTCGTAGGACGTCTAGTTTAGAAATTATGAAGGGTTAAAGTTTTGAAAATGAATTTTAGTTTTTTGTCCCGAAAAAGTGATCACAGATTATTGTCCTTTTGCTCGTAGGACGTCTAGTTTAGAAGTTATGAAGGGTTAAAGTTTTGAAAATGAATTTTAGTTTTTTGTCCCGAAAAAAGTGATCACAGATTATTGTCCTTTTGCTGGTAGGACGTCTAGTTTAGAAGTTATGAAGGGTTAAAGTTTTGAAAATTAATTTTAGTTTTTTTGACCCGAAAAAAGTGATCACAGATTATTGTCCTTTTGCTCGTAGGACGTCTAGTTTAGAAGTTATGAAGGGTTAAAGTTTTGAAAATGAATTTTAGTTTTTTGTCCCGAAAAAAGTGATCACAGATTATTGTCCTTTTGCTCGTAGGACGTCTAGTTTAGAAGTTATGAAGGGTTAAAGTTTTGGAAATGAATTTTAGTTTTTTGTCCCGAAAAAAGTGATCACAGATTATTGTCCTTTTGCTCGTAGGACGTCTAGTTTAGAAGTTATGAAGGGTTAAAGTTTTGAAAATGAATTTTAGTTTTTTTGACCCGAAAAAAGTGATCACAGATTATTGTCGTTTTGCTCATAGCACGTCTAGTTTAGAAGATATGAAGGGTTAAAGTTTTGAAAATGAATTTTAGTTTTTTTGACCCGAAAAAAGTGATCACAGATTATTGTCCTTTTGCTCGTAGGACGTCTAGTTTAGAAGTTATGAAGGGTTAAAGTTTTGAAAATGAATTTTAGTTTTTTGTCCCGAAAAAAGTGATCACAGATTATTGTCCTTTTGCTCGTAGGACGTCTAATTTAGAAGTTATGAAGGGTTAAAGTGAATGAATTTTAGTTTTTTTGACCCGAAAAAGTGATCACAGATTATTGTCCTTTTGCTGGTAGGACGTCTAGTTTAGAAGTTATGAAGGGTTAAAGTTTTGAAAATTAATTTTAGTTTTTTTGACCCGAAAAAAGTGATCACAGATTATTGTCCTTTTGCTCGTAGGACGTCTAGTTTAGAAGTTATGAAGGGTTAAAGTTTTAAAAAGTAATTCTAGTTTTTTGTCCCGAAAAAAGTGATCACAGATTATTGTCCTTTTGCTCGTAGGACGTCTAGTTTAGAAGTTATGAAGGGTTAAAGTTTTGAAAATGAATTTTAGTTTTTTGTCCCGAAAAAAGTGATCACAGATTATTGTCCTTTTGCTCGTAGGACGTCTAGTTTAGAAGTTATGAAGGGTTAAAGTTTTGAAAATGAATTTTAGTTTTTTTGACCCGAAAAAGTGATCACAGATTATTGTCCTTTTGCTGGTAGGACGTCTAGTTTAGAAGTTATGAAGGGTTAAAGTTTTGAAAATTAATTTTAGTTTTTTTGACCCGAAAAAAGTGATCACAGATTATTGTCCTTTTGCTCGTAGGACGTCTAGTTTAGAAGTTATGAAGGGTTAAAGTTTTAAAAAGTAATTCTAGTTTTTTGTCCCGAAAAAAGTGATCACAGATTATTGTCCTTTTGCTCGGAGGACGTCTAGTTTAGAAGTTATGAAGGGTTAAAGTTTTGAAAATGAATTTTAGTTTTTTGTCCCGAAAAAAGTGATCACAGATTATTGTCCTTTTGCTCGTAGGACGTCTAGTTTAGAAGTTATGAAGGGTTAAAGTTTTAAAAATTAATTCTAGTTTTTTGTCCCGAAAAAAGTGATCACAGATTATTGTCCTTTTGCTCGTAGGACGTCTAGTTTAGAAGTTATGAAGGGTTAAAGTTTTGAAAATGAATTTTAGTTTTTTTGACCCGAAAAAAGTGATCACAGATTATTGTCCTTTTGCTCGTAGGACGTCTAGTTTAGAAGTTATGAAGGGTTAAAGTTTTGAAAATGAATTTTAGTTTTTTGTCCCGAAAAAAGTGATCACAGATTATTGTCCTTTTGCTCGTAGGACGTCTAGTTTAGAAGTTATGAAGGGTTAAAGTTTTGAAAATGAATTTTAGTTTTTTTGACCCGAAAAAGTGATCGCAGATTATTGTCCTTTTGCTCGTAGGAAGTCTAGTTTAGAAGTTATGAAGGGTTAAAGTTTTGAAAATGAATTTTAGTTTTTTTGACTCGAAAAAAGTGATCACAGATTATTGTCCTTTTGCTCGTAGGACGTCTAGTTTAGAAGTTATGAAGGGTTAAAGTTTTGAAAATGAATTTTAGTTTTTTTGACCCGAAAAAAGTGATCACAGATTATTGTCCTTTTGCTCGTAGGACGTCTAGTTTAGAAGTTATGAAGGGTTAAAGTTTTGAAAATTAATTCTAGTTTTTTGTCCCGAAAAAAGTGATCACAGATTATTGTCCTTTTGCTCGTAGGACGTCTAGTTTAGAAGTTATGAAGGGTTAAAGTTTTGAAAATGAATTTTAGTTTTTTTGACCCGAAAAAAGTGATCACAGATTATTGTCCTTTTGCTCGTAGGACGTCTAGTTTAGAAGTTATGAAGGGTTAAAGTTTTGAAAATTAATTCTAGTTTTTTGTCCCGAAAAAAGTGATCACAGATTATTGTCCTTTTGCTCGTAGGACGTCTAGTTTAGAAGTTATGAAGGGTTAAAGTGAATGAATTTTAGTTTTTTTGACCCGAAAAAGTGATCACAGATTATTGTCCTTTTGCTCGTAGGACGTCTAGTTTAGTAGTTATGAAGGGTTAAAGTTTTGAAAATGAATTTTAGTTTTTTGTCCCGAAAAAAGTGATCACAGATTATTGTCCTTTTGCACGTAGGACGTCTAGTTTAGTAGTTATGAAGGGTTAAAGTTTTGAAAATGAATTTTAGTTTTTTGTCCCGAAAAAAGTGATCACAGATTATTGTCCTTTTGCTCGTAGGACGTCTAGTTTAGAAGTTATGAAGGGTTAAAGTTTTGGAAATGAATTTTAGTTTTTTGTCCCGAAAAAAGTGATCACAGATTATTGTCCTTTTGCTCGTAGGACGTCTAATTTAGAAGTTATGAAGGGTTAAAGTGAATGAATTTTAGTTTTTTTGACCCGAAAAAGTGATCACAGATTATTGTCCTTTTGCTCGTAGGACGTCTAGTTTAGAAGTTATGAAGGGTTAAAGTTTTGAAAATGAATTTTAGTTTTGAAAATGAATTTTAGTTTTTTTGTCCCGAAAATAGTGATCACAGATTATTGTCCTTTTGCTCGTAGGACGTCTAGTTTAGAAGTTATGAAGGGTTAAAGTTTTAAAAATTAATTCTAGTTTTTTGTCCCGAAAAAAGTGATCACAGATTATTGTCCTTTTGCTCGTAGGACGTCTAGTTTAGAAGTTATGAAGGGTTAAAGTTTTAAAAATTAATTCTAGTTTTTTGTCCCGAAAAAAGTAATCACAGATTATTGTCCTTTTGCTCGTAGGACGTCTAGTTTAGAAGTTATGAAGGGTTAAAGTTTTGAAAATGAATTTTAGTTTTGAAAATGAATTTTTGTTTATTTGACCCGAAAAAAGTGATCACAGATTATTGTCCTTTTGCTCGTAGGACGTCTAGTTTAGAAGTTATGAAGGGTTAAAGTTTTGAAAATGAATTTTAGTTTTTTGTCCCGAAAAAAGTGATCACAGATTATTGTACTTTTGCTCGTAGGACGTCTAGTTTAGAAGTTATGAAGGGTTAAAGTTTTGAAAATTAATTTTAGTTTTTTGTCCCGAAAAAAGTGATCACAGATTATTGTCCTTTTGCTCGTAGGACGTCTAGTTTAGAAGTTATGAAGGGTTAAAGTTTTGGAAATGAATTTTAGTTTTTTGTCCCGAAAAAAGTGATCACAGATTATTGTCCTTTTGCTCGTAGGACGTCTAATTTAGAAGTTATGAAGGGTTAAAGTTTTAAAAATTAATTCTAGTTTTTTGTCCCGAAAAAAGTGATCACAGATTATTGTACTTTTGCTCGTAGGACGTCTAGTTTAGAAGTTATGAAGGGTTAAAGTTTTGAAAATGAATTTTAGTTTTTTGACCCGAAAAAGTGATCGCAGATTATTGTCCTTTTGCTCGTAGGACGTCTAGTTTAGAAGTTATGAAGGGTTAAAGTTTTGAAAATGAATTTTAGTTTTTTTGACCCGAAAAAGTGATCGCAGATTATTGTCCTTTTGCACGTAGGACGTCTAGTTTAGTAGTTATGAAGGGTTAAAGTTTTGAAAATGAATTTTAGTTTTTTTGACCCGAAAAAAGTGATCACAGATTATTGTCCTTTTGCTCGTAGGACGTCTAGTTTAGAAGTTATGAAGGGTTAAAGTTTTGAAAATGAATTTTAGTTTTTTGACTCGAAAAAAGTGGTCACAGATTATTGTCCTTTTGCTCGTAGGACGTCTAGTTTAGAAGTTATGAAGGTTTAAAGTTTTCAAAATAGATTTTAGTTTTTTTTGGCCCTAAAAAAGTGATCGCAGATTATTGTCCTTTTGCTCGTAGGACGTCTAGTTTAGAAGTTATGAAGGTTTAAAGTTTTCAAAATAGATTTTAGTTTTTTTTGGCCCTAAAAAAGTGATCACAGATTATTGTCCTTTTGCTCGTAGGACGTCTAGTTTAGAAGTTATGAAGGGTTAAAGTTTTGAAAATGAATTTTAGTTTTTTGTCCCGAAAAAAAAAATTAATCAAAATAGATTTTAGTTTTTTTTGTCCCGAAAAAAGTGATCACAGATTATTGTCCTTTTGCTCGTACGACGTCTAGTTTAGAAGTTATGAAGGGTTAAAGTTTTGAAAATTAATTTTAGTTTTTTGTCCCGAAAAAAGTAATCACAGATTATTGTCCTTTTGCTCGTAGGACGTCTAGTTTAGAAATTATGAAGGGTTAAAGTTTTGAAAATGAATTTTAGTTTTTTGTCCCGAAAAAGTGATCACAGATTATTGTCCTTTTGCTCGTAGGACGTCTAGTTTAGAAGTTATGAAGGGTTAAAGTTTTGAAAATGAATTTTAGTTTTTTGTCCCGAAAAAAGTGATCACAGATTATTGTCCTTTTGCTCGTAGGACGTCTAGTTTAAAAGTTATGAAGGGTTAAAGTTTTGAAAATGAATTTTAGTTTTTTGTCCCGAAAAAAGTGATCACAGATTATTGTCCTTTTGCTCGTAGGACGTCTAGTTTAGAAGTTATGAAGGGTTAAAGTTTTGAAAATGAATTTTAGATTTTTGACCCGAAAAAGTGATCGCAGATTATTGTCCTTTTGCTCGTAGGACGTCTAGTTTAGAAGTTATGAAGGGTTAAAGTTTTGAATCACAGATTATTGTCCTTTTGCTCGTAGGACGTCTAGTTTAGAAATTATGAAGGGTTAAAGTTTTGAAAATGAATTTTAGTTTTTTGTCCCGAAAAAGTGATCACAGATTATTGTCCTTTTGCTCGTAGGACGTCTCGTTTAGAAGTTATGAAGGGTTAAAGTTTTGAAAATGAATTTTAGTTTTTTGTCCCGAAAAAAGTGATCACAGATTATTGTCCTTTTGCTCGTAGGACGTCTAGTTTAGAAGTTATGAAGGGTTAAAGTTTTGAAAATGAATTTTAGTTTTTTTGACTCGAAAAAAGTGATCACAGATTATTGTCCTTTTGCTCGTAGGACGTCTAGTTTAGAAATTATGAAGGGTTAAAGTTTTGAAAATGAATTTTAGTTTTTTGTCCCGAAAAAGTGATCACAGATTATTGTCCTTTTGCTCGTAGGACGTCTAGTTTAGAAGTTATGAAGGGTTAAAGTTTTGAAAATGAATTTTAGTTTTTTGTCCCGAAAAAAGTGATCACAGATTATTGTCCTTTTGCTGGTAGGACGTCTAGTTTAGAAGTTATGAAGGGTTAAAGTTTTGAAAATTAATTTTAGTTTTTTTGACCCGAAAAAAGTGATCACAGATTATTGTCCTTTTGCTCGTAGGACGTCTAGTTTAGAAGTTATGAAGGGTTAAAGTTTTGAAAATGAATTTTAGTTTTTTGTCCCGAAAAAAGTGATCACAGATTATTGTCCTTTTGCTCGTAGGACGTCTAGTTTAGAAGTTATGAAGGGTTAAAGTTTTGGAAATGAATTTTAGTTTTTTGTCCCGAAAAAAGTGATCACAGATTATTGTCCTTTTGCTCGTAGGACGTCTAGTTTAGAAGTTATGAAGGGTTAAAGTTTTGAAAATGAATTTTAGTTTTTTTGACCCGAAAAAAGTGATCACAGATTATTGTCGTTTTGCTCATAGCACGTCTAGTTTAGAAGATATGAAGGGTTAAAGTTTTGAAAATGAATTTTAGTTTTTTTGACCCGAAAAAAGTGATCACAGATTATTGTCCTTTTGCTCGTAGGACGTCTAGTTTAGAAGTTATGAAGGGTTAAAGTTTTGAAAATGAATTTTAGTTTTTTGTCCCGAAAAAAGTGATCACAGATTATTGTCCTTTTGCTCGTAGGACGTCTAATTTAGAAGTTATGAAGGGTTAAAGTGAATGAATTTTAGTTTTTTTGACCCGAAAAAGTGATCACAGATTATTGTCCTTTTGCACGTAGGACGTCTAGTTTAGAAGTTATGAAGGGTTAAAGTTTTGAAAATTAATTTTAGTTTTTTTGACCCGAAAAAAGTGATCACAGATTATTGTCCTTTTGCTCGTAGGACGTCTAGTTTAGAAGTTATGAAGGGTTAAAGTTTTAAAAAGTAATTCTAGTTTTTTGTCCCGAAAAAAGTGATCACAGATTATTGTCCTTTTGCTCGTAGGACGTCTAGTTTAGAAGTTATGAAGGGTTAAAGTTTTGAAAATGAATTTTAGTTTTTTGTCCCGAAAAAAGTGATCACAGATTATTGTCCTTTTGCTCGTAGGACGTCTAGTTTAGAAGTTATGAAGGGTTAAAGTTTTGAAAATGAATTTTAGTTTTTTTGACCCGAAAAAGTGATCACAGATTATTGTCCTTTTGCTGGTAGGACGTCTAGTTTAGAAGTTATGAAGGGTTAAAGTTTTGAAAATTAATTTTAGTTTTTTTGACCCGAAAAAAGTGATCACAGATTATTGTCCTTTTGCTCGTAGGACGTCTAGTTTAGAAGTTATGAAGGGTTAAAGTTTTAAAAAGTAATTCTAGTTTTTTGTCCCGAAAAAAGTGATCACAGATTATTGTCCTTTTGCTCGGAGGACGTCTAGTTTAGAAGTTATGAAGGGTTAAAGTTTTGAAAATGAATTTTAGTTTTTTGTCCCGAAAAAAGTGATCACAGATTATTGTCCTTTTGCTCGTAGGACGTCTAGTTTAGAAGTTATGAAGGGTTAAAGTTTTAAAAATTAATTCTAGTTTTTTGTCCCGAAAAAAGTGATCACAGATTATTGTCCTTTTGCTCGTAGGACGTCTAGTTTAGAAGTTATGAAGGGTTAAAGTTTTGAAAATGAATTTTAGTTTTTTTGACCCGAAAAAAGTGATCACAGATTATTGTCCTTTTGCTCGTAGGACGTCTAGTTTAGAAGTTATGAAGGGTTAAAGTTTTGAAAATGAATTTTAGTTTTTTGTCCCGAAAAAAGTGATCACAGATTATTGTCCTTTTGCTCGTAGGACGTCTAGTTTAGAAGTTATGAAGGGTTAAAGTTTTGAAAATGAATTTTAGTTTTTTTGACCCGAAAAAGTGATCGCAGATTATTGTCCTTTTGCTCGTAGGACGTCTAGTTTAGAAGTTATGAAGGGTTAAAGTTTTGAAAATTAATTCTAGTTTTTTGTCCCGAAAAAAGTGATCACAGATTATTGTCCTTTTGCTCGTAGGACGTCTAGTTTAGAAGTTATGAAGGGTTAAAGTTTTGAAAATTAATTCTAGTTTTTTGTCCCGAAAAAAGTGATCACAGATTATTGTCCTTTTGCTCGTAGGACGTCTAGTTTAGAAGTTATGAAGGGTTAAAGTTTTAAAAATTAATTCTATTTTTTTGTCCCGAAAAAAGTGATCACAGATTATTGTCCTTTTGCTCGTAGGACGTCTAGTTTAGAAGTTATGAAGGGTTAAAGTTTTAAAAATTAATTCTATTTTTTTGTCCCGAAAAAAGTGATCACAGATTATTGTCGTTTTGCTCATAGCACGTCTAGTTTAGAAGATATGAAGGGTTAAAGTTTTGAAAATGAATTTTAGTTTTTTGTCCCGAAAAAAAGTGATCACAGATTATTGTCCTTTTGCTCGTACGACGTATAGTTTAGTACGACGTATGAACTTTTAAAGTTTTGAAAATTAATTTTAGTTTTTTTGACTCGAAAAAAGTGATCACAGATTTTTGTCCTTTTGCTCGTAGGACGTCTAGTTTAGAAGTTATGAAGGGTTGAAGTTTTGAAAATGAATTTTAGTTTTTTTGACCCGAAAAAAGTGATCACAGATTATTGTCCTTTTGCTCGTAGGACGTCTAGTTTAGAAATTATGAAGGGTTAAAGTTTTGAAAATGAATTTTAGTTTTTTGTCCCGAAAAAGTGATCACAGATTATTGTCCTTTTGCTCGTAGGACGTCTAGTTTAGAAGTTATGAAGGGTTAAAGTTTTAAAAATTAATTCTAGTTTTTTGTCCCGAAAAAAGTGATCACAGATTATTGTCCTTTTGCTCGTAGGACGTCTAGTTTAGAAGTTATGAAGGGTTAAAGTTTTAAAAATTAATTCTATTTTTTTGTCCCGAAAAAAGTGATCACAGATTATTGTCCTTTTGCTCGTAGGACGTCTAGTTTAGAAGTTATGAAGGGTTAAAGTTTTAAAAATTAATTCTATTTTTTTGTCCCGAAAAAAGTGATCACAGATTATTGTCCTTTTGCTCGTAGGACGTCTAGTTTAGAAGTTATGAAGGGTTAAAGTTTTAAAAATTAATTCTAGTTTTTTGTCCCGAAAAAAGTGATCACAGATTATTGTCCTTTTGCTCGTAGGACGTCTAGTTTAGAAGTTATGAAGGGTTAAAGTTTTAAAAATTAATTCTATTTTTTTGTCCCGAAAAAAGTGATCACAGATTATTGTCCTTTTGCTCGTAGGACGTCTAGTTTAGAAGTTATGAAGGGTTAAAGTTTTAAAAATTAATTCTATTTTTTTGTCCCGAAAAAAGTGATCACAGATTATTGTCGTTTTGCTCATAGCACGTCTAGTTTAGAAGATATGAAGGGTTAAAGTTTTGAAAATGAATTTTAGTTTTTTGTCCCGAAAAAAAGTGATCACAGATTATTGTCCTTTTGCTCGTAGGACGTCTAGTTTAGAAGTTATGAAGGGTTAAAGTTTTAAAAATTAATTCTAGTTTTTTGTCCCGAAAAAGTGATCACAGATTATTGTCCTTTTGCTCGTAGGACGTCTAGTTTAGAAGTTATGAAGGGTTAAAGTTTTGAAAATGAATTTTAGTTTTTTGTCCCGAAAAAAGTGATCACAGATTATTGTCCTTTTGCTCGTAGGACGTCTAGTTTAGAAGTTATGAAGGGTTAAAGTTTTAAAAATTAATTCTAGTTTTTTGTCCCGAAAAAAGTGATCACAGATTATTGTCCTTTTGCTCGTAGGACGTCTAGTTTAGAAGTTATGAAGGGTTAAAGTTTTGAAAATGAATTTTAGTTTTTTGTCCCGAAAAAAGTGATCACAGATTATTGTCCTTTTGCTCGTAGGACGTCTAGTTTAGAAGTTATGAAGGGTTAAAGTTTTGAAAATGAATTTTAGTTTTTTTGACCCGAAAAAAGTGATCACAGATTATTGTCCTTTTGCTCGTAGGACGTCTAGTTTAGAAGTTATGAAGGGTTAAAGTTTTGAAAATGAATTTTAGTTTTTTGTCCCGAAAAAAGTGATCACAGATTATTGTCCTTTTGCTCGTAGGACGTCTAGTTTAGAAGTTATGAAGGGTTAAAGTTTTGAAAATGAATTTTAGTTTTTTTGACCCGAAAAAAGTGATCACAGATTATTGTCCTTTTGCTCGTAGGACGTCTAGTTTAGAAGTTATGAAGGGTTAAAGTTTTGAAAATGAATTTTATTTTTTTTGACCCGAAAAAGTGATCGCAGATTATTGTCCTTTTGCTCGTAGGAAGTCTAGTTTAGAAGTTATGAAGGGTTAAAGTTTTGAAAATGAATTTTAGTTTTTTTGACTCGAAAAAAGTGATCACAGATTATTGTCCTTTTGCTCGTAGGACGTCTAGTTTAGAAGTTATGAAGGGTTAAAGTTTTGAAAATGAATTTTAGTTTTTTGTCCCGAAAAAAGTGATCACAGATTATTGTCCTTTTGCTCGTAGGACGTCTAGTTTAGAAGTTATGAAGGGTTAAAGTTTTGAAAATGAATTTTAGTTTTTTTGACCCGAAAAAAGTGATCACAGATTATTGTCCTTTTGCTCGTAGGACGTCTAGTTTAGAAGTTATGAAGGGTTAAAGTTTTGAAAATGAATTTTAGTTTTTTTGACCCGAAAAAGTGATCGCAGATTATTGTCCTTTTGCTCGTAGGAAGTCTAGTTTAGAAGTTATGAAGGGTTAAAGTTTTGAAAATGAATTTTAGTTTTTTGTCCCGAAAAAAGTGATCACAGATTATTGTCCTTTTGCTCGTAGGACGTCTAGTTTAAAAGTTATGAAGGGTTAAAGTTTTAAAAATTAATTCTAGTTTTTTGTCCCGAAAAAAAGTGATCACAGATTATTGTCCTTTTGCTCGTAGGACGTCTAGTTTAGAAGTTATGAAGGGTTAAAGTTTTGAAAATTAATTCTATTTTTTTGTCCCGAAAAAAGTGATCACAGATTATTGTCCTTTTGCTCGTAGGACGTCTAGTTTAGAAGTTATGAAGGGTTAAAGTTTTGAAAATGAATTTTAGTTTTTTTGACCCGAAAAAGTGATCGCAGATTATTGTCCTTTTGCTCGTAGGAAGTCTAGTTTAGAAGTTATGAACTTTTAAAGTTTTGAAAATGAATTTTAGTTTTTTGTCCCGAAAAAAGTGATCACAGATTATTGTCCTTTTGCTCGTAGGACGTCTAGTTTAGAAGTTATGAAGGGTTAAAGTTTTGAAAATGAATTTTAGTTTTTTTGACCCGAAAAAAGTGATCACAGATTATTGTCCTTTTGCTCGTAGGACGTCTAGTTTAGAAGTTATGAAGGGTTAAAGTTTTGAAAATGAATTTTATTTTTTTTGACCCGAAAAAGTGATCGCAGATTATTGTCCTTTTGCTCGTAGGAAGTCTAGTTTAGAAGTTATGAAGGGTTAAAGTTTTGAAAATGAATTTTAGTTTTTTTGACTCGAAAAAAGTGATCACAGATTATTGTCCTTTTGCTCGTAGGACGTCTAGTTTAGAAGTTATGAAGGGTTAAAGTTTTGAAAATGAATTTTAGTTTTTTGTCCCGAAAAAAGTGATCACAGATTATTGTCCTTTTGCTCGTAGGACGTCTAGTTTAGAAGTTATGAAGGGTTAAAGTTTTGAAAATGAATTTTAGTTTTTTTGACCCGAAAAAAGTGATCACAGATTATTGTCCTTTTGCTCGTAGGACGTCTAGTTTAGAAGTTATGAAGGGTTAAAGTTTTGAAAATGAATTTTAGTTTTTTTGACCCGAAAAAGTGATCGCAGATTATTGTCCTTTTGCTCGTAGGAAGTCTAGTTTAGAAGTTATGAAGGGTTAAAGTTTTGAAAATGAATTTTAGTTTTTTGTCCCGAAAAAAGTGATCACAGATTATTGTCCTTTTGCTCGTAGGACGTCTAGTTTAGAAGTTATGAAGGGTTAAAGTTTTGAAAATGAATTTTAGTTTTTTTGACTCGAAAAAAGTGATCACAGATTATTGTCCTTTTGCTCGTAGGACGTCTAGTTTAAAAGTTATGAAGGGTTAAAGTTTTAAAAATTAATTCTAGTTTTTTGTCCCGAAAAAAAGTGATCACAGATTATTGTCCTTTTGCTCGTAGGACGTCTAGTTTAGAAGTTATGAAGGGTTAAAGTTTTGAAAATGAATTTTAGTTTTTTTGACCCGAAAAAAGTGATCACAGATTATTGTCCTTTTGCTCGTAGGACGTCTAGTTTAGAAGTTATGAAGGGTTAAAGTTTTGAAAATGAATTTTAGTTTTTTTGACCCGAAAAAAGTGATCACAGATTATTGTCCTTTTGCTCGTAGGACGTCTAGTTTAAAAGTTATGAAGGGTTAAAGTTTTGAAAATGAATTTTAGTTTTTTGTCCCGAAAAAAGTGATCACAGATTATTGTCCTTTTGCTCGTAGGACGTCTAGTTTAAAAGTTATGAAGGGTTAAAGTTTTAAAAATTAATTCTAGTTTTTTGTCCCGAAAAAAGTGATCACAGATTATTGTCCTTTTGCTCGTAGGACGTCTAGTTTAGAAGTTATGAAGGGTTAAAGTTTTGAAAATGAATTTTAGTTTTTTTGACTCGAAAAAAGTGATCACAGATTATTGTCCTTTTGCTCGTAGGACGTCTAGTTTAGAAATTATGAAGGGTTAAAGTTTTGAAAATGAATTTTAGTTTTTTGTCCCGAAAAAAGTGATCACAGATTATTGTCCTTTTGCTCGTAGGACGTCTAGTTTAGAAGTTATGAAGGGTTAAAGTTTTGAAAATGAATTTTATTTTTTTTGACCCGAAAAAGTGATCGCAGATTATTGTCCTTTTGCTCGTAGGAAGTCTAGTTTAGAAGTTATGAAGGGTTAAAGTTTTGAAAATGAATTTTAGTTTTTTTGACTCGAAAAAAGTGATCACAGATTATTGTCCTTTTGCTCGTAGGACGTCTAGTTTAGAAGTTATGAAGGGTTAAAGTTTTGAAAATGAATTTTAGTTTTTTGTCCCGAAAAAAGTGATCACAGATTATTGTCCTTTTGCTCGTAGGACGTCTAGTTTAGAAGTTATGAAGGGTTAAAGTTTTGAAAATGAATTTTAGTTTTTTTGACCCGAAAAAAGTGATCACAGATTATTGTCCTTTTGCTCGTAGGACGTCTAGTTTAGAAGTTATGAAGGGTTAAAGTTTTGAAAATGAATTTTAGTTTTTTTGACCCGAAAAAGTGATCGCAGATTATTGTCCTTTTGCTCGTAGGAAGTCTAGTTTAGAAGTTATGAAGGGTTAAAGTTTTGAAAATGAATTTTAGTTTTTTGTCCCGAAAAAAGTGATCACAGATTATTGTCCTTTTGCTCGTAGGACGTCTAGTTTAAAAGTTATGAAGGGTTAAAGTTTTAAAAATTAATTCTAGTTTTTTGTCCCGAAAAAAAGTGATCACAGATTATTGTCCTTTTGCTCGTAGGACGTCTAGTTTAGAAGTTATGAAGGGTTAAAGTTTTGAAAATGAATTTTAGTTTTTTTGACCCGAAAAAAGTGATCACAGATTATTGTCCTTTTGCTCGTAGGACGTCTAGTTTAGAAGTTATGAAGGGTTAAAGTTTTGAAAATGAATTTTAGTTTTTTTGACCCGAAAAAAGTGATCACAGATTATTGTCCTTTTGCTCGTAGGACGTCTAGTTTAAAAGTTATGAAGGGTTAAAGTTTTGAAAATGAATTTTAGTTTTTTGTCCCGAAAAAAGTGATCACAGATTATTGTCCTTTTGCTCGTAGGACGTCTAGTTTAAAAGTTATGAAGGGTTAAAGTTTTAAAAATTAATTCTAGTTTTTTGTCCCGAAAAAAGTGATCACAGATTATTGTCCTTTTGCTCGTAGGACGTCTAGTTTAGAAGTTATGAAGGGTTAAAGTTTTGAAAATGAATTTTAGTTTTTTTGACTCGAAAAAAGTGATCACAGATTATTGTCCTTTTGCTCGTAGGACGTCTAGTTTAGAAATTATGAAGGGTTAAAGTTTTGAAAATGAATTTTAGTTTTTTGTCCCGAAAAAGTGATCACAGATTATTGTCCTTTTGCTCGTAGGACGTCTAGTTTAGAAGTTATGAAGGGTTAAAGTTTTGAAAATGAATTTTAGTTTTTTGTCCCGAAAAAAGTGATCACAGATTATTGTCCTTTTGCTGGTAGGACGTCTAGTTTAGAAGTTATGAAGGGTTAAAGTTTTGAAAATTAATTTTAGTTTTTTTTGACCCGAAAAAAGTGATCACAGATTATTGTCCTTTTGCTCGTAGGACGTCTAGTTTAGAAGTTATGAAGGGTTAAAGTTTTGAAAATGAATTTTAGTTTTTTGTCCCGAAAAAAGTGATCACAGATTATTGTCCTTTTGCTCGTAGGACGTCTAGTTTAGAAGTTATGAAGGGTTAAAGTTTTGGAAATGAATTTTAGTTTTTTGTCCCGAAAAAAGTGATCACAGATTATTGTCCTTTTGCTCGTAGGACGTCTAATTTAGAAGTTATGAAGGGTTAAAGTGAATGAATTTTAGTTTTTTTGACCCGAAAAAGTGATCACAGATTATTGTCCTTTTGCTCGTAGGACGTCTAGTTTAGAAGTTATGAAGGGTTAAAGTTTTGGAAATGAATTTTAGTTTTTTGTCCCGAAAAAAGTGATCACAGATTATTGTCCTTTTGCTCGTAGGACGTCTAATTTAGAAGTTATGAAGGGTTAAAGTGAATGAATTTTAGTTTTTTTGACCCGAAAAAGTGATCACAGATTATTGTCCTTTTGCTCGTAGGACGTCTAGTTTAGAAGTTATGAAGGGTTAAAGTTTTGGAAATGAATTTTAGTTTTTTGTCCCGAAAAAAGTGATCACAGATTATTGTCCTTTTGCTCGTAGGACGTCTAATTTAGAAGTTATGAAGGGTTAAAGTTTTGAAAATGAATTTTAGTTTTGAAAATGAATTTTAGTTTTTTTGTCCCGAAAATAGTGATCACAGATTATTGTCCTTTTGCTCGTAGGACGTCTAGTTTAGAAGTTATGAAGGGTTAAAGTTTTAAAAATTAATTCTAGTTTTTTGTCCCGAAAAAAGTGATCACAGATTATTGTCCTTTTGCTCGTAGGACGTCTAGTTTAGAAGTTATGAAGGGTTAAAGTTTTAAAAATTAATTCTAGTTTTTTGTCCCGAAAAAAGTAATCACAGATTATTGTCCTTTTGCTCGTAGGACGTCTAGTTTAGAAGTTATGAAGGGTTAAAGTTTTGAAAATGAATTTTAGTTTTGAAAATGAATTTTAGTTTTTTTGACCCGAAAAAAGTGATCACAGATTATTGTCCTTTTGCTCGTAGGACGTCTAGTTTAGAAGTTATGAAGGGTTAAAGTTTTGAAAATGAATTTTAGTTTTTTGTCCCGAAAAAAAGTGATCACAGATTATTGTACTTTTGCTCGTAGGACGTCTAATTTAGAAGTTATGAAGGGTTAAAGTGAATGAATTTTAGTTTTTTTGACCCGAAAAAGTGATCACAGATTATTGTCCTTTTGCTCGTAGGACGTCTAGTTTAGAAGTTATGATGGTTAAAGTTTTGAAAATGAATTTTAGTTTTGAAAATGAATTTTAGTTTTTTTGTCCCGAAAATAGTGATCACAGATTATTGTCCTTTTGCTCGTAGGACGTCTAGTTTAGAAGTTATGAAGGGTTAAAGTTTTAAAAATTAATTCTAGTTTTTTGTCCCGAAAAAAGTGATCACAGATTATTGTCCTTTTGCTCGTAGGACGTCTAGTTTAGAAGTTATGAAGGGTTAAAGTTTTGAAAATGAATTTTAGTTTTGAAAATGAATTTTTGTTTTTTTTGACCCGAAAAAAGTGATCACAGATTATTGTCCTTTTGCTCGTAGGACGTCTAGTTTAGAAGTTATGAAGGGTTAAAGTTTTAAAAATTAATTCTAGTTTTTTGTCCCGAAAAAAGTGATCACAGATTATTGTCCTTTTGCTCGTAGGACGTCTAGTTTAGAAGTTATGAAGGGTTAAAGTTTTAAAAATTAATTCTAGTTTTTTGTCCCGAAAAAAGTAATCACAGATTATTGTCCTTTTGCTCGTAGGACGTCTAGTTTAGAAGTTATGAAGGGTTAAAGTTTTGAAAATGAATTTTAGTTTTGAAAATGAATTTTTGTTTTTTTGACCCGAAAAAAGTGATCACAGATTATTGTCCTTTTGCTCGTAGGACGTCTAGTTTAGAAGTTATGAAGGGTTAAAGTTTTGAAAATGAATTTTAGTTTTTTGTCCCGAAAAAAAGTGATCACAGATTATTGTACTTTTGCTCGTAGGACGTCTAGTTTAGAAGTTATGAAGGGTTAAAGTTTTGAAAATGAATTTTTTGACCCGAAAAAGTGATCACAGATTATTGTCCTTTTGCTCGTAGGACGTCTAGTTTAGAAGTTATGAAGGGTTAAAGTTTTGAAAATGAATTTTAGTTTTTTGTCCCGAAAAAAGTGATCACAGATTATTGTACTTTTGCTCGTAGGACGTCTAGTTTAGAAGTTATGAAGGGTTAAAGTTTTGAAAATTAATTTTAGTTTTTTGTCCCGAAAAAAGTGATCACAGATTATTGTCCTTTTGCTCGTAGGACGTCTAGTTTAGAAGTTATGAAGGGTTAAAGTTTTGGAAATGAATTTTAGTTTTTTGTCCCGAAAAAAGTGATCACAGATTATTGTCCTTTTGCTCGTAGGACGTCTAATTTAGAAGTTATGAAGGGTTAAAATTTTAAAAATTAATTCTAGTTTTTTGTCCCGAAAAAAGTGATCACAGATTATTGTACTTTTGCTCGTAGGACGTCTAGTTTAGAAGTTATGAAGGGTTAAAGTTTTGAAAATGAATTTTAGTTTTTTGACCCGAAAAAGTGATCGCAGATTATTGTCCTTTTGCTCGTAGGACGTCTAGTTTAGAAGTTATGAAGGGTTAAAGTTTTGAAAATGAATTTTAGTTTTTTTGACCCGAAAAAGTGATCACAGATTATTGTCCTTTTGCTCGTAGGACGTCTAGTTTAGAAGTTATGAAGGGTTAAAGTTTTGAAAATTAATTTTAGTTTTTTCTCCCGAAAAAAGTAATCACAGATTATTGTCCTTTTGCTCGTAGGACGTCTAGTTTAGAAGTTATGAAGGGTTAAAGTTTTGAAAATGAATTTTAGTTTTTTGTCCCGAAAAAAGTGATCACAGATTATTGTCCTTTTGCTGGTAGGACGTCTAGTTTAGAAGTTATGAAGGGTTAAAGTTTTGAAAATTAATTTTAGTTTTTTTTGACCCGAAAAAAGTGATCACAGATTATTGTCCTTTTGCTCGTAGGACGTCTAGTTTAGAAGTTATGAAGGGTTAAAGTTTTGAAAATGAATTTTAGTTTTTTGTCCCGAAAAAAGTGATCACAGATTATTGTCCTTTTGCTCGTAGGACGTCTAGTTTAGAAGTTATGAAGGGTTAAAGTTTTGGAAATGAATTTTAGTTTTTTGTCCCGAAAAAAGTGATCACAGATTATTGTCCTTTTGCTCGTAGGACGTCTAGTTTAGAAGTTATGAAGGATTAAAGTGAATGAATTTTAGTTTTTTTGACCCGAAAAAGTGATCACAGATTATTGTCCTTTTGCTCGTAGGACGTCTAGTTTAGTAGTTATGAAGGGTTAAAGTTTTGAAAATGAATTTTAGTTTTTTGTCCCGAAAAAAGTGATCACAGATTATTGTCCTTTTGCACGTAGGACGTCTAGTTTAGTAGTTATGAAGGGTTAAAGTTTTGAAAATGAATTTTAGTTTTTTGTCCCGAAAAAAGTGATCACAGATTATTGTCCTTTTGCTCGTAGGACGTCTAGTTTAGAAGTTATGAAGGGTTAAAGTTTTGGAAATGAATTTTAGTTTTTTGTCCCGAAAAAAGTGATCACAGATTATTGTCCTTTTGCTCGTAGGACGTCTAATTTAGAAGTTATGAAGGGTTAAAGTGAATGAATTTTAGTTTTTTTGACCCGAAAAAGTGATCACAGATTATTGTCCTTTTGCTCGTAGGACGTCTAGTTTAGAAGTTATGATGGTTAAAGTTTTGAAAATGAATTTTAGTTTTTTTGTCCCGAAAATAGTGATCACAGATTATTGTCCTTTTGCTCGTAGGACGTCTAGTTTAGAAGTTATGAAGGGTTAAAGTTTTAAAAATTAATTCTAGTTTTTTGTCCCGAAAAAAGTGATCACAGATTATTGTCCTTTTGCTCGTAGGACGTCTAGTTTAGAAGTTATGAAGGGTTAAAGTTTTGAAAATGAATTTTAGTTTTGAAAATGAATTTTTGTTTTTTTTGACCCGAAAAAAGTGATCACAGATTATTGTCCTTTTGCTCGTAGGACGTCTAGTTTAGAAGTTATGAAGGGTTAAAGTTTTAAAAATTAATTCTAGTTTTTTGTCCCGAAAAAAGTGATCACAGATTATTGTCCTTTTGCTCGTAGGACGTCTAGTTTAGAAGTTATGAAGGGTTAAAGTTTTAAAAATTAATTCTAGTTTTTTGTCCCGAAAAAAGTAATCACAGATTATTGTCCTTTTGCTCGTAGGACGTCTAGTTTAGAAGTTATGAAGGGTTAAAGTTTTGAAAATGAATTTTAGTTTTGAAAATGAATTTTTGTTTTTTTGACCCGAAAAAAGTGATCACAGATTATTGTCCTTTTGCTCGTAGGACGTCTAGTTTAGAAGTTATGAAGGGTTAAAGTTTTGAAAATGAATTTTAGTTTTTTGTCCCGAAAAAAAGTGATCACAGATTATTGTACTTTTGCTCGTAGGACGTCTAGTTTAGAAGTTATGAAGGGTTAAAGTTTTGAAAATGAATTTTTTGACCCGAAAAAGTGATCACAGATTATTGTCCTTTTGCTCGTAGGACGTCTAGTTTAGAAGTTATGAAGGGTTAAAGTTTTGAAAATGAATTTTAGTTTTTTGTCCCGAAAAAAGTGATCACAGATTATTGTACTTTTGCTCGTAGGACGTCTAGTTTAGAAGTTATGAAGGGTTAAAGTTTTGAAAATGAATTTTAGTTTTTTTGACCCGAAAAAAGTGATCACAGATTATTGTCCTTTTGCTCGTAGGACGTCTACTTTAGAAGTTATGAAGGGTTAAAGTTTTGAAAATGAATTTTAGTTTTTTGTCCCGAAAAAAGTGATCACAGATTATTGTCCTTTTGCTCGTAGGACGTCTAGTTTAGAAGTTATGAAGGGTTAAAGTTTTAAAAATTAATTCTAGTTTTTTGTCTCGAAAAAAGTGATCACAGATTATTGTCCTTTTGCTCGTAGGACGTCTAGTTTAGAAGTTCTGAAGGGTTAAAGTTTTGAAAATGAATTTTAGTTGATCACAGATTATTGTCCTTTTGCTCGTAGGACGTCTAGTTTAGAAGTTATGAAGGGTTAAAGTTTTGAAAATGAATTTTAGTTTTGAAAATGAATTTAAGTTTTTTTGACCCGAAAAAAGTGATCACAGATTATTGTCCTTTTGCTCGTAGGACGTCTAGTTTAGAAGTTATGAAGGGTTAAAGTTTTGAAAATGAATTTTAGTTTTTTTGACCCGAAAAAGTGATCGCAGATTATTGTCCTTTTGCTCGTAGGACGTCTAGTTTAGAAATTATGAAGGGTTAAAGTTTTGAAAATGAATTTTAGTTTTTTGTCCCGAAAAAGTGATCACAGATTATTGTCCTTTTGCTCGTAGGACGTCTAGTTTAGAAGTTATGAAGGGTTAAAGTTTTGAAAATGAATTTTAGTTTTTTGTCCCGAAAAAAGTGATCACAGATTATTGTCCTTTTGCTCGTAGGACGTCTAGTTTAGAAGTTATGAAGGGTTAAAGTTTTGAAAATGAATTTTAGTTTTTTTGACCCGAAAAAAGTGATCACAGATTATTGTCCTTTTGCTCGTAGGACGTCTAGTTTAGAAGTTATGAAGGGTTAAAGTTTTGAAAATGAATTTTAGTTTTTTGTCCCGAAAAAAGTGATCACAGATTATTGTCCTTTTGCTCGTAGGACGTCTAGTTTAGAAGTTATGAAGGGTTAAAGTTTTGAAAATGAATTTTAGTTTTTTTGACCCGAAAAAAGTGATCACAGATTATTGTCCTTTTGCTCGTAGGACGTCTAGTTTAGAAGTTATGAAGGGTTAAAGTTTTGAAAATTAATTCTAGTTTTTTGTCCCGAAAAAAGTGATCACAGATTATTGTCCTTTTGCTCGTAGGACGTCTAGTTTAGAAGTTATGAAGGGTTAAAGTTTTGAAAATGAATTTTAGTTTTTTGTCCCGAAAAAAGTGATCACAGATTATTGTCCTTTTGCTCGTAGGACGTCTAGTTTAGAAGTTATGAAGGGTTAAAGTTTTGAAAATGAATTTTAGTTTTTTTGACCCGAAAAAAGTGATCACAGATTATTGTCCTTTTGCTCGTAGGATGTCTAGTTTAGAAGTTATGAAGGGTTAAAGTTTTGAAAATGAATTTTAGTTTTTTGTCCCGAAAAAAGTAATCACAGATTATTGTCCTTTTGCTCGTAGGACGTCTAGTTTAGAAATTATGAAGGGTTAAAGTTTTGAAAATGAATTTTAGTTTTTTGTCCCGAAAAAGTGATCGCAGATTATTGTCCTTTTGCTCGTAGGACGTCTAGTTTAGAAGTTATGAAGGGTTAAAGTTTTGAAAATGAATTTTAGTTTTTTGTCCCGAAAAAGTGATCACAGATTATTGTCCTTTTGCTCGTAGGACGTCTAGTTTAGAAGTTATGAAGGGTTAAAGTTTTGAAAATGAATTTTAGTTTTTTGTCCCGAAAAAGTGATCACAGATTATTGTCCTTTTGCTCGTAGGACGTCTACTTTAGAAGTTATGAAGGGTTAAAGTTTTGAAAATGAATTTTAGTTTTTTGTCCCGAAAAAAGTGATCACAGATTATTGTCCTTTTGCTCGTAGGACGTCTAGTTTAGAAGTTATGAAGGGTTAAAGTTTTGAAAATGAATTTTAGTTTTTTTGACCCGAAAAAGTGATCGCAGATTATTGTCCTTTTGCTCGTAGGACGTCTAGTTTAAAAGTTATGAAGGGTTAAAGTTTTGAAAATGAATTTTAGTTTTTTGTCCCGAAAAAAGTAATCACAGATTATTGTCCTTTTGCTCGTAGGACGTCTAGTTTAGAAATTATGAAAGGTTAAAGTTTTGAAAATGAATTTTAGTTTTTTTGACCCGAAAAAGTGATCGCAGATTATTGTCCTTGTGCTCGTAGGAAGTCTAGTTTAGAAGTTATGAAGGGTTAAAGTTTTGAAAATGAATTTTAGTTTTTTGTCCCGAAAATACTGATCACAGATTATTGTCCTTTTGCTCGTAGGACGTCTAGTTTAGAAGTTATGAAGGGTTAAAGTTTTGAAAATGAATTTTAGTTTTTTTGTCCCGAAAATAGTGATCACAGATTATTGTCCTTTTGCTCGTAGGACGTCTAGTTTAGAAGTTATGAAGGGTTAAAGTTTTGAAAATTAATTCTAGTTTTTTGTCCCGAAAAAAGTGATCACAGATTATTGTCCTTTTGCTCGTAGGACGTCTAGTTTAGAAGTTATGAAGGGTTAAAGTTTTAAAAATTAATTCTAGTTTTTTGTCTCGAAAAAAGTGATCACAGATTATTGTCCTTTTGCTCGTAGGACGTCTAGTTTAGAAGTTATGAAGGGTTAAAGTTTTGAAAATGAATTTTAGTTTTGAAAATGAATTTAAGTTTTTTTGACCCGAAAAAAGTGATCACAGATTATTGTCCTTTTGCTCGTAGGACGTCTAGTTTAGAAGTTATGAAGGGTTAAAGTTTTGAAAATGAATTTTAGTTTTTTGTCCCGAAAAAGTGATCACAGATTATTGTCCTTTTGCTCGTAGGACGTCTAGTTTAGAAGTTATGAAGGGTTAAAGTTTTGAAAATGAATTTTAGTTTTTTGTCCCGAAAAAAGTGATCACAGATTATTGTCCTTTTGCTCGTAGGACGTCTAGTTTAGAAGTTATGAAGGGTTAAAGTTTTGAAAATGAATTTTAGTTTTGAAAATGAATTTTAGTTTTTTTGTCCCGAAAAAAGTGATCGCAGATTATTGTCCTTTTGCTCGTAGGACGTCTAGTTTAGAAGTTATGAAGGGTTAAAGTTTTAAAAATTAATTCTAGTTTTTTGTCTCGAAAAAAGTGATCACAGATTATTGTCCTTTTGCTCGTAGGACGTCTAGTTTAGAAGTTATGAAGGGTTAAAGTTTTGAAAATGAATTTTAGTTTTGAAAATGAATTTTAGTTTTTTGTCCCGAAAAAAGTGATCACAGATTATTGTCCTTTTGCTCGTAGGACGTCTAGTTTAGAAGTTATGAAGGGTTAAAGTTTTAAAAATTAATTCTAGTTTTTTGTCTCGAAAAAAGTGATCACAGATTATTGTCCTTTTGCTCGTAGGACGTCTAGTTTAGAAGTTATGAAGGGTTAAAGTTTTAAAAATTAATTCTAGTTTTTTGTCCCGAAAAAAGTAATCACAGATTATTGTCCTTTTGCTCGTAGGACGTCTAGTTTAGAAGTTATGAAGGGTTAAAGTTTTGAAAATGAATTTTAGTTTTGAAAATGAATTTTAGTTTTTTTGTCCCGAAAAAAGTGATCACAGATTATTGTCCTTTTGCTCGTAGGACGTCTAGTTTAGAAGTTATGAAGGGTTAAAGTTTTAAAAATTAATTCTAGTTTTTTGTCTCGAAAAAAGTGATCACTGATTATTGTCCTTTTGCTCGTAGGACGTCTAGTTTAGAAGTTATGAAGGGTTAAAGTTTTGAAAATGAATTTTAGTTTTTTGTCCCGAAAAAAGTAATCACAGATTATTGTCCTTTTGCTCGTAGGACGTCTAGTTTAGAAATTATGAAGGGTTAAAGTTTTGAAAATGAATTTTAGTTTTTTTGACCCGAAAAAGTGATCGCAGATTATTGTCCTTGTGCTCGTAGGAAGTCTTGTTTAGAAGTTATGAAGGGTTAAAGTTTTGAAAATGAATTTTAGTTTTTTGTCCCGAAAATAGTGATCACAGATTATTGTCCTTTTGCTCGTAGGACGTCTAGTTTAGAAGTTATGAAGGGTTAAAGTTTTGAAAATGAATTTTAGTTTTTTTGTCCCGAAAATAGTGATCACAGATTATTGTCCTTTTGCTCGTAGGACGTCTAGTTTAGAAGTTATGAAGGGTTAAAGTTTTGAAAATTAATTCTAGTTTTTTGTCCCGAAAAAAGTGATCACAGATTATTGTCCTTTTGCTCGTAGGACGTCTAGTTTAGAAGTTATGAAGGGTTAAAGTTTTAAAAATTAATTCTAGTTTTTTGTCTCGAAAAAAGTGATCACAGATTATTGTCCTTTTGCTCGTAGGACGTCTAGTTTAGAAGTTCTGAAGGGTTAAAGTTTTGAAAATGAATTTTAGTTGATCACAGATTATTGTCCTTTTGCTCGTAGGACGTCTAGTTTAGAAGTTATGAAGGGTTAAAGTTTTGAAAATGAATTTTAGTTTTGAAAATGAATTTAAGTTTTTTTGACCCGAAAAAAGTGATCACAGATTATTGTCCTTTTGCTCGTAGGACGTCTAGTTTAGAAGTTATGAAGGGTTAAAGTTTTGAAAATGAATTTTAGTTTTGAAAATGAATTTAAGTTTTTTTGACCCGAAAAAAGTGATCACAGATTATTGTCCTTTTGCTCGTAGGACGTCTAGTTTAGAAGTTATGAAGGGTTAAAGTTTTGAAAATGAATTTTAGTTTTTTGTCCCGAAAAAGTGATCACAGATTATTGTCCTTTTGCTCGTAGGACGTCTAGTTTAGAAGTTATGAAGGGTTAAAGTTTTGAAAATGAATTTTAGTTTTTTGTCCCGAAAAAAGTGATCACAGATTATTGTCCTTTTGCTCGTAGGACGTCTAGTTTAGAAGTTATGAAGGGTTAAAGTTTTGAAAATGAATTTTAGTTTTGAAAATGAATTTTAGTTTTTTTGTCCCGAAAAAAGTGATCACAGATTATTGTCCTTTTGCTCGTAGGACGTCTAGTTTAGAAGTTATGAAGGGTTAAAGTTTTAAAAATTAATTCTAGTTTTTTGTCTCGAAAAAAGTGATCACAGATTATTGTCCTTTTGCTCGTAGGACGTCTAGTTTAGAAGTTATGAAGGGTTAAAGTTTTGAAAATGAATTTTAGTTTTGAAAATGAATTTAAGTTTTTTTGACCCGAAAAAAGTGATCACAGATTATTGTCCTTTTGCTCGTAGGACGTCTAGTTTAGAAGTTATGAAGGGTTAAAGTTTTGAAAATGAATTTTAGTTTTTTGTCCCGAAAAAGTGATCACAGATTATTGTCCTTTTGCTCGTAGGACGTCTAGTTTAGAAGTTATGAAGGGTTAAAGTTTTGAAAATGAATTTTAGTTTTTTGTCCCGAAAAAAGTGATCACAGATTATTGTCCTTTTGCTCGTAGGACGTCTAGTTTAGAAGTTATGAAGGGTTAAAGTTTTGAAAATGAATTTTAGTTTTGAAAATGAATTTTAGTTTTTTTGTCCCGAAAAAAGTGATCACAGATTATTGTCCTTTTGCTCGTAGGACGTCTAGTTTAGAAGTTATGAAGGGTTAAAGTTTTAAAAATTAATTCTAGTTTTTTGTCTCGAAAAAAGTGATCACAGATTATTGTCCTTTTGCTCGTAGGACGTCTAGTTTAGAAGTTATGAAGGGTTAAAGTTTTGAAAATGAATTTTAGTTTTGAAAATGAATTTTAGTTTTTTGTCCCGAAAAAAGTGATCACAGATTATTGTCCTTTTGCTCGTAGGACGTCTAGTTTAGAAGTTATGAAGGGTTAAAGTTTTAAAAATTAATTCTAGTTTTTTGTCTCGAAAAAAGTGATCACAGATTATTGTCCTTTTGCTCGTAGGACGTCTAGTTTAGAAGTTATGAAGGGTTAAAGTTTTGAAAATGAATTTTAGTTTTGAAAATGAATTTTAGTTTTTTTGTCCCGAAAAAAGTGATCACAGATTATTGTCCTTTTGCTCGTAGGACGTCTAGTTTAGAAGTTATGAAGGGTTAAAGTTTTAAAAATTAATTCTAGTTTTTTGTCTCGAAAAAAGTGATCACAGATTATTGTCCTTTTGCTCGTAGGACGTCTAGTTTAGAAGTTATGAAGGGTTAAAGTTTTGAAAATGAATTTTAGTTTTTTTGTCCCGAAAAAAGTGATCACAGATTATTGTCCTTTTGCTCGTAGGACGTCTAGTTTAGAAGTTATGAAGGGTTAAAGTTTTAAAAATTAATTCTAGTTTTTTGTCTCGAAAAAAGTGATCACTGATTATTGTCCTTTTGCTCGTAGGACGTCTAGTTTAGAAGTTATGAAGGGTTAAAGTTTTGAAAATGAATTTTAGTTGATCACAGATTATTGTCCTTGTGCTCGTAGGACGTCTAGTTTAGAAGTTATGAAGGGTTAAAGTTTTGAAAATGAATTTTAGTTTTGAAAATGAATTTAAGTTTTTTTGACCCGAAAAAAGTGATCACAGATTATTGTCCTTTTGCTCGTAGGACGTCTAGTTTAGAAGTTATGAAGGGTTAAAGTTTTGAAAATGAATTTTAGTTTTTTGTCCCGAAAAAAGTGATCGCAGATTATTGTCCTTTTGCTCGTAGGACGTCTAGTTTAGAAGTTATGAAGGGTTAAAGTTTTGAAAATGAATTTTAGTTTTTTTGACCCGAAAAAAGTGATCGCAGATTATTGTCCTTTTGCTCGTAGGACGTCTAGTTTAGAAGTTATGAAGGGTTAAAGTTTTGAAAATGAATTTTAGTTTTTTGTCCCGAAAAAAGTGATCACTGATTATTGTCATTTTGCTCGTAGGACGTCTAGTTTAGAAGTTATGAAGGGTTAAAGTTTTGAAAATGAATTTGAGTTTTGAAAATGAATTTTAGTTTTTTTGTCCCGAAAATAGTGATCACAGATTATTGTCCTTTTGCTCGTAGGACGTCTAGTTTAGAAGTTATGAAGGGTTAAAGTTTTGAAAATGAATTTGAGTTTTGAAAATGAATTTTAGTTTTTTTGTCCCGAAAATAGTGATCACAGATTATTGTCCTTTTGCTCGTAGGACGTCTAGTTTAGAAGTTATGAAGGGTTAAAGTTTTGAAAATGAATTTTAGTTTTTTGTCCCGAAAAAGTGATCACAGATTATTGTCCTTTTGCTCGTAGGACGTCTAGTTTAGAAGTTATGAAGGGTTAAAGTTTTGAAAATGAATTTTAGTTTTTTGTCCCGAAAAAGTGATCACAGATTATTGTCCTTTTGCTCGTAGGACGTCTAGTTTAGAAGTTATGAAGGGTTAAAGTTTTGAAAATGAATTTTAGTTTTTTGTCCCGAAAAAAGTGATCACAGATTATTGTCCTTTTGCTCGTAGGACGTCTAGTTTAGAAGTTATGAAGTTTTAAAGTTTTGAAAATGAATTTTAGTTTTTTTGACTCGAAAAAAGTGATCACAGTTTTTTGTCCTTTTGCTCGTAGGACGTCTAGTTTAGAAGTTATGAAGGGTTGAAGTTTTGAAAATGAATTTTAGTTTTTTTGACCCGAAAAAAGTGATCACAGATTATTGTCGTTTTGCTCGTAGGACGTCTAGTTTAGAAATTATGAAGGGTTAAAGTTTTGAAAATGAATTTTAGTTTTTTGTCCCGAAAAAGTGATCACAGATTATTGTCCTTTTGCTCGTAGGACGTCTAGTTTAGAAGTTATGAAGGGTTAAAGTTTTAAAAATTAATTCTAGTTTTTTGTCTCGAAAAAAGTGATCACAGATTATTGTCCTTTTGCTCGTAGGACGTCTAGTTTAGAAGTTCTGAAGGGTTAAAGTTTTGAAAATGAATTTTAGTTGATCACAGATTATTGTCCTTTTGCTCGTAGGACGTCTAGTTTAGAAGTTATGAAGGGTTAAAGTTTTGAAAATGAATTTTAGTTTTGAAAATGAATTTAAGTTTTTTTGACCCGAAAAAAGTGATCACAGATTATTGTCCTTTTGCTCGTAGGACGTCTAGTTTAGAAGTTATGAAGGGTTAAAGTTTTGAAAATGAATTTTAGTTTTTTTGACCCGAAAAAGTGATCGCAGATTATTGTCCTTTTGCTCGTAGGACGTCTAGTTTAGAAATTATGAAGGGTTAAAGTTTTGAAAATGAATTTTAGTTTTTTGTCCCGAAAAAGTGATCACAGATTATTGTCCTTTTGCTCGTAGGACGTCTAGTTTAGAAGTTATGAAGGGTTAAAGTTTTGAAAATGAATTTTAGTTTTTTGTCCCGAAAAAAGTGATCACAGATTATTGTCCTTTTGCTCGTAGGACGTCTAGTTTAGAAGTTATGAAGGGTTAAAGTTTTGAAAATGAATTTTAGTTTTTTTGACCCGAAAAAAGTGATCACAGATTATTGTCCTTTTGCTCGTAGGACGTCTAGTTTAGAAGTTATGAAGGGTTAAAGTTTTGAAAATGAATTTTAGTTTTTTGTCCCGAAAAAAGTGATCACAGATTATTGTCCTTTTGCTCGTAGGACGTCTAGTTTAGAAGTTATGAAGGGTTAAAGTTTTGAAAATGAATTTTAGTTTTTTTGACCCGAAAAAAGTGATCACAGATTATTGTCCTTTTGCTCGTAGGACGTCTAGTTTAGAAGTTCTGAAGGGTTAAAGTTTTGAAAATGAATTTTAGTTGATCACAGATTATTGTCCTTGTGCTCGTAGGACGTCTAGTTTAGAAGTTATGAAGGGTTAAAGTTTTGAAAATGAATTTTAGCTTTGAAAATGAATTTAAGTTTTTTTGACCCGAAAAAAGTGATCACAGATTATTGTCCTTTTGCTCGTAGGACGTCTAGTTTAGAAGTTATGAAGGGTTAAAGTTTTGAAAATGAATTTTAGTTTTTTTGACCCGAAAAAGTGATCGCAGATTATTGTCCTTTTGCTCGTAGGACGTCTAGTTTAGAAATTATGAAGGGTTAAAGTTTTGAAAATGAATTTTAGTTTTTTGTCCCGAAAAAGTGATCACAGATTATTGTCCTTTTGCTCGTAGGACGTCTAGTTTAGAAGTTATGAAGGGTTAAAGTTTTGAAAATGAATTTTAGTTTTTTGTCCCGAAAAAAGTGATCACAGATTATTGTCCTTTTGCTCGTAGGACGTCTAGTTTAGAAGTTATGAAGGGTTAAAGTTTTGAAAATGAATTTTAGTTTTTTTGACCCGAAAAAAGTGATCACAGATTATTGTCCTTTTGCTCGTAGGACGTCTAGTTTAGAAGTTATGAAGGGTTAAAGTTTTGAAAATGAATTTTAGTTTTTTTGACCCGAAAAAGTGATCGCAGATTATTGTCCTTTTGCACGTAGGACGTCTAGTTTAGAAGTTATGAAGGGTTAAAGTTTTGAAAATGAATTTTAGTTTTTTTGACCCGAAAAAAGTGATCACAGATTAGTCCTTTTGCTCGTAGGACGTCTAGTTTAGAAGTTATGAAGGGTTAAAGTTTTGAAAATGAATTTTAGTTTTTTGTCCCGAAAAAAGTGATCACAGATTATTGTCCTTTTGCTCGTAGGACGTCTAGTTTAGAAGTTATGAAGGGTTAAAGTTTTAAAAATTAATTCTAGTTTTTTGTCCCGAAAAAAGTGATCGCAGATTATTGTCCTTTTGCACGTAGGACGTCTAGTTTAGAAGTTATGAAGGGTTAAAGTTTTGAAAATGAATTTTAGTTTTTTGTCCCGAAAAAAGTGATCACAGATTATTGTCCTTTTGCTCGTAGGACGTCTAGTTTAGAAGTTATGAAGGGTTAAAGTTTTAAAAATTAATTCTAGTTTTTTGTCCCGAAAAAAGTAATCACAGATTATTGTCCTTTTGCTCGTAGGACGTCTAGTTTAGAAGTTATGAAGGGTTAAAGTTTTGAAAATGAATTTTAGTTTTTTGTCCCGAAAAAGTGATCACAGATTATTGTCCTTTTGCTCGTAGGACGTCTAGTTTAGAAGTTATGAAGGGTTAAAGTTTTGAAAATGAATTTTAGTTTTTTGTCCCGAAAAAAGTGATCACAGATTATTGTCCTTTTGCTCGTAGGACGTCTAGTTTAGAAGTTATGAAGGGTTAAAGTTTTGAAAATGAATTTTAGTTTTTTTGACCCGAAAAAGTGATCGCAGATTATTGTCCTTTTGCTCGTAGGAAGTCTAGTTTAGAAGTTATGAAGGGTTAAAGTTTTGTAAATGAATTTTAGTTTTTTGTCCCGAAAATAGTGATCACAGATTATTGTCCTTTTGCTCGTAGGACGTCTAGTTTAGAAGTTATGAAGGGTTAAAGTTTTGAAAATGAATTTTAGTTTTTTTGACCCGAAAAAGTGATCGCAGATTATTGTCCTTTTGCTCGTAGGAAGTCTAGTTTAAAAGTTATGAAGGGTTAAAGTTTTAAAAATTAATTCTAGTTTTTTGTCCCGAAAAAAGTGATCACAGATTATTGTCCTTTTGCTCGTAGGACGTCTAATTTAGAAGTTATGAAGAGTTAAAGTTTTGAAAATGAATTTTAGTTTTTTTGACCCGAAAAAGTGATCACAGATTATTGTCTTTTGCTCGTAGGACGTCTAGTTTAAAAGTTATGAAGGGTTAAAGTTTTGAAAATGAATTTTAGATTTTTGACCCGAAAAAGTGATCGCAGATTATTGTCCTTTTGCTCGTAGGACGTCTAGTTTAGAAGTTATGAAGGGTTAAAGTTTTGAAAATGAATTTTAGTTTTTTTGACCCGAAAAAGTGATCGCAGATTATTGTCATTTTGCACGTAGGACGTCTAGTTTAGAAATTATGAAGGGTTAAAGTTTTGAAAATGAATTTTAGTTTTTTGTCCCGAAAAAAGTGATCACAGATTATTGTCCTTTTGCTCGTAGGACGTCTAGTTTAGAAGTTATGAAGGGTTAAAGTTTTGAAAATGAATTTTAGTTTTTTGTCCCGAAAAAAGTGATCACAGATTATTGTCCTTTTGCTCGTAGGACGTCTAGTTTAGAAGTTATGAAGGGTTAAAGTTTTGAAAATGAATTTTAGTTGATCACAGATTATTGTCCTTTTGCTCGTAGGACGTCTAGTTTAGAAGTTATGAAGGGTTAAAGTTTTGAAAATGAATTTTAGTTTTGAAAATTATTTTGATTATTATTAAAGTTTTGATTATTGTCCTTTTGCTCGTAGGACGTCTAGTTTAGAAGTTATGAAGGGTTAAAGTTTTAAAAATTAATTCTAGTTTTTTGTTCCGAAAAAAGTAATCACAGATTATTGTCCTTTTGCTCGTAGGACGTCTAGTTTAGAAGTTGAAAATGAATTTTAGTTTTGAAAATGAATTTTAGTTTTGAAAATGAATTTTAGTTTTTTTGACCCGAAAAAAGTGATCACAGATTATTGTCCTTTTGCTCGTAGGACGTCTAGTTTAGAAGTTATGAAGGGTTAAAGTTTTGAAAATGAATTTTAGTTTTTTGTCCCGAAAAAAAGTGATCACAGATTATTGTACTTTTGCTCGTAAGACGTCTAGTTTAGAAGTTATGAAGGGTTAAAGTTTTGAAAATGAATTTTAGTTTTGAAAATGAATTTTAGTTTTTTTGACCCGAAAAAAGTGATCACAGATTATTGTCCTTTTGCTCGCAGGACGTCTAGTTTAGAAGTTATGAAGGGTTAAAGTTTTGAAAATGAATTTTAGTTTTGAAAATTATTTTGATTATTATAGTTTTGATTATTGTCCTTTTGCTCGTAGGACGTCTAGTTTAGAAGTTATGAAGGGTTAAAGTTTTAAAAATTAATTCTAGTTTTTTGTTCCGAAAAAAGTAATCACAGATTATTGTCCTTTTGCTCGTAGGACGTCTAGTTTAGAAGTTGAAAATGAATTTTAGTTTTGAAAATGAATTTTAGTTTTGAAAATGAATTTTAGTTTTTTTGACCCGAAAAAAGTGATCACAGATTATTGTCCTTTTGCTCGTAGGACGTCTAGTTTAGAAGTTATGAAGGGTTAAAGTTTTAAAAATTAATTCTAGTTTTTTGTCCCGAAAAAAGTGATCACAGATTATTGTCCTTTTGCTCGTAGGACGTCTAGTTTAGAAGTTATGAAGGGTTAAAGTTTTGAAAATGAATTTTAGTTTTTTTGACCCGAAAAAAGTGATCACAGATTATTGTCCTTTTGCTCGTAGGACGTCTAGCTTAGAAGTTATGAAGGGTTAAAGTTTTGAAAATGAATTTTAGTTTTTTGTCCCGAAAAAAGTGATCACAGTTTATTGTCCTTTTGCTCGTAGGACTAGCTTAGAAGTTATGAAGGGTTAAAGTTTTGAAAATTAATTTTAGTTTTTTGTCCCGAAAAAAAGTGATCACAGATTATTGTCCTTTTGCTCGTAGGACGTCTAGTTTAGAAGTTATGAAGGGTTAGAGTTTTAAAAATTAATTCTAGTTTTTGTCCCGAAAAAAGTGATCACAGATTAGTCCTTTTGCTCGTAGGACGTCTAGTTTAGAAGTTATGAAGGGTTAAAGTTTTGAAAATGAATTTTAGTTTTTTGTCCCGAAAAAAGTGATCACAGATTATTGTCCTTTTGCTCGTAGGACGTCTAGTTTAGAAGTTATGAAGGGTTAAAGTTTTGAAAATGAATTTTAGTTTTTTGTCCCGAAAAAAGTGATCACAGATTATTGTCCTTTTGCACGTAGGACGTCTAGTTTAGAAGTTATGAAGGGTTAAAGCTTTGAAAATGAATTTTAGTTTTTTTGACCCGAAAAAGTGATCACAGATTATTGTCCTTTTGCTCGTAGGACGTCTAGTTTAGAAGTTATGAAGGGTTAAAGTTTTGAAAATGAATTTTAGTTTTATGTCCCGAAAAAAGTGATCACAGATTATTGTCCTTTTGCTCGTAGGACGTCTAGTTTAGAAGTTATGAAGGGTTAAAGTTTTGAAAATGAATTTTAGTTTTTTGTCCCGAAAAAAGTGATCACAGATTTTTGTCCTTTTGCTCGTAGGACGTCTAGTTTAGAAGTTATTAAGGGTTAAAGTTTTGAAAATGAATTTTAGTTTTTTTGACTCGAAAAAGTGATCGCAGATTATTGTCCTTTTGCTCGTAGGACGTCTAGTTTAGAAGTTATGAAGGGTTAAAGTTTTAAAAATTAATTCTAGTTTTTTGTGCCGAAAAAAGTGATCACAGATTATTGTCCTTTTGCTCGTAGGACGTCTAGTTTAGAAGTTATGAAGGGTTAAAGTTTTGAAAATGAATTTTAGTTTTTTGTCCCGAAAAAAGTGATCACAGATTATTGTCCTTTTGCACGTAGGACGTCTAGTTTAGAAGTTATGAAGGGTTAAAGTTTTAAAAATTAATTCTAGTTTTTTGTCCCGAAAAAAGTGATCACAGATTATTGTCCTTTTGCTCGTAGGACGTCTAGTTTAGAAGTTATGAAGGGTTAAAGTTTTGAAAATGAATTTTAGTTTTATGTCCCGAAAAAAGTGATCACAGATTATTGTCCTTTTGCTCGTAGGACGTCTAGTTTAGAAGTTATGAAGGGTTAAAGTTTTGAAAATGAATTTTAGTTTTTTGTCCCGAAAAAAGTGATCACAGATTTTTGTCCTTTTGCTCGTAGGACGTCTAGTTTAGAAGTTATTAAGGGTTAAAGTTTTGAAAATGAATTTTAGTTTTTTTGACTCGAAAAAGTGATCGCAGATTATTGTCCTTTTGCTCGTAGGACGTCTAGTTTAGAAGTTATGAAGGGTTAAAGTTTTAAAAATTAATTCTAGTTTTTTGTGCCGAAAAAAGTGATCACAGATTATTGTCCTTTTGCTCGTAGGACGTCTAGTTTAGAAGTTATTAAGGGTTAAAGTTTTGAAAATGAATTTTAGTTTTTTTGACTCGAAAAAGTGATCGCAGATTATTGTCCTTTTGCTCGTAGGACGTCTAGTTTAGAAGTTATGAAGGGTTAAAGTTTTAAAAATTAATTCTAGTTTTTTGTGCCGAAAAAAGTGATCACAGATTATTGTCCTTTTGCTCGTAGGACGTCTAGTTTAGAAGTTATGATGGGTTAAAGTTTTGAAAATTAATTTTAGTTTTTTTTTTTTGACCCGAAAAAAGTGATCGCAGATTTTTGTCCTTTTGCTCGTAGGACGTCTAGTTTAGAAGTTATGAAGGGTTAAAGTTGTGAAAATGAATTTTAGTTTTTTTGACCCGAAAAAAGTGATCACAGATTATTGTCCTTTTGCTCGTAGGACGTCTAGTTTAGAAGTTATGAAGGGTTAAAGTTTTGAAAATGAATTTTAGTTTTTTTGACCCGAAAAAGTGATCACAGATTATTGTCCTTTTGCTCGTAGGACGTCTAGTTTAGAAGTTATGAAGGGTTAAAGTTTTGAAAATGAATTTTAGTTTTTTGTCCCGAAAAAAGTGATCACAGATTATTGTCCTTTTGCTCGTAGGACGTCTAGTTTAGAAGTTATGAAGGGTTAAAGTTTTAAAAATTAATTCTAGTTTTTTGTCCCGAAAAAAGTGATCACAGATTATTGTCCTTTTGCTCGTAGGACGTCTAGTTTAGAAGTTATGAAGGGTTAAAGTTTTGAAAATGAATTTTAGTTTTTTGTCCCGAAAAAAGTGATCACAGATTATTGTCCTTTTGCTCGTAGGACGTCTAGTTTAGAAGTTATGAAGGGTTAAAGCTTTGAAAATGAATTTTAGTTTTTTTGACCCGAAAAAGTGATCACAGATTATTGTCCTTTTGCTCGTAGGACGTCTAGTTTAGAAGTTATGAAGGGTTAAAGTTTTGAAAATGAATTTTAGTTTTTTTGACCCGAAAAAGTGATCACAGATTATTGTCCTTTTGCTCGTAGGACGTCTAGTTTAGAAGTTATGAAGGGTTAAAGTTTTAAAAATTAATTCTAGTTTTTTGTCCCGAAAAAAGTGATCACAGATTATTGTCCTTTTGCTCGTAGGACGTCTAGTTTAGAAGTTATGAAGGGTTAAAGTTTTGAAAATGAATTTTAGTTTTATGTCCCGAAAAAAGTGATCACAGATTATTGTCCTTTTGCTCGTAGGACGTCTAGTTTAGAAGTTATGAAGGGTTAAAGTTTTGAAAATGAATTTTAGTTTTTTGTCCCGAAAAAAGTGATCACAGATTTTTGTCCTTTTGCTCGTAGGACGTCTAGTTTAGAAGTTATTAAGGGTTAAAGTTTTGAAAATGAATTTTAGTTTTTTTGACTCGAAAAAGTGATCACAGATTATTGTCCTTTTGCTCGTAGGACGTCTAGTTTAGAATTTATGAAGGGTTAAAGTTTCGAAAATAAATTTCAGTTTTTTGTCCAGAAATAAGTGATCATAGATTATTGTCCTTTTGCTCGTAGGACGTCTAGTTTAGAAGTTATGAAGGGTTAAAGCTTTGAAAATGAATTTTAGTTTTTTGTCCCGAAAAAAGTGATCACAGATTATTGTCCTTTTGCTCGTAGGACGTCTAGTTTAGAAGTTATGAAGGGTTTAAATTTTAAAAATTAATTCTAGTTTTTTGTCCCGAAGAAAGTGATCACAGATTATTGTCCTTTTGCTCGTAGGACGTCTAGTTTAGAAGTTATGAAGGGTTAAAGTTTTGAAAATGAATTTTAGTTTTTTTGACCCGAAAAAGTGATCACAGATTATTGTCCTTTTGCTCGTAGGACGTCTAGTTTAGAAGTTATGAAGGGTTAAAGTTTCGAAAATAAATTTTAGTTTTTTTTTTTTTTTTGACCCGAAAAAAGTGATCGCAGATTTTTGTCCTTTTGCTCGTAGGACGTCTAGTTTAGAAGTTATGAAGGGTTAAAGTTGTGAAAATGAATTTTAGTTTTTTTGACCCGAAAAAAGTGATCACAGATTTTTGTCCTTTTGCTCGTAGGACGTCTAGTTTAGAAGTTATGAAGGGTTAAAGTTTTAAAAATTAATTCTAGTTTTTTGTCCCGAAAAAAGTGATCACAGATTATTGTCCTTTTGCTCGTAGAACGTCTAGTTTAGAAGTTATGAAGGGTTAAAGCTTTGAAAATGAATTTTAGTTTTTTGTCCCGAAAGAAAGTGATCACAGATTATTGTCCTTTTGCTCGTAGGACGTCTAGTTTAGAAGTTATGAAGGGTTAAAGTTTTAAAAATTAATTCTAGTTTTTTGTCCCGAAAAAAGTGATCACAGATTATTGTCCTTTTGCTCGTAGGACGTCTAGTTTAGAAGTTATGAAGGGTTAAAGTTTTGAAAATGAATTTTAGTTTTTTTGACCCGAAAAAGTGATCACAGATTATTGTCCTTTTGCTCGTAGGACGTCTAGTTTAGAAGTTATGAAGGGTTAAAGTTTCGAAAATGAATTTCAGTTTTTTGTCCAGAAATAAGTGATCATAGATTATTGTCCTTTTGCTCGTAGGACGTCTAGTTTAGAAGTTATGAAGGGTTAAAGCTTTGAAAATGAATATTAGTTTTTTTAACCCGAAAAAAGTGATCACAGATTATTGTCCTTTTGCTCGTAGGACGTCTAGTTTAGAAGTTATGAAGGGTTAAAGTTTTAAAAATTAATTCTAGTTTTTTGTCCCGAAAAAAGTGATCACAGATTATTGTCCTTTTGCTCGTAGGACGTCTAGTTTAGAAGTTATTAAGGGTTAAAGTTTTGAAAATGAATTTTAGTTTTTTTGACTCGAAAAAGTGATCGCAGATTATTGTCCTTTTGCTCGTAGGACGTCTAGTTTAGAAGTTATGAAGGGTTAAAGTTTCGAAAATGAATTTTAGTTTTTTTGACTCGAAAAAGTGATTGCAGATTATTGTCCTTTTGCTCGTAGGACGTCTAGTTTAGAAGTTATGAAGGGTTAAAGTTTTAAAAATTAATTCTAGTTTTTTGTCCCGAAAAAAGTGATCACAGATTATTGTCCTTTTGCTCGTAGGACGTCTAGTTTAGAAGTTATGAAGGGTTAAAGTTTTGAAAATTAATTTTAGTTTTTTTTGACCCGAAAAAGTGATCACAGATTATTGTCCTTTTGCTCGAAGGACGTCTAGTTTAGAAGTTATGAAGGGTTTAAGTTTTAAAAATTAATTCTAGTTTTTTGTCCCGAAGAAAGTGATCACAGATTATTGTCCTTTTGCTCGTAGGACGTCTAGTTTAGAAGTTATGAAGGGTTAAAGCTTTGAAAATGAATTTTAGTTTTTTTGACCCGAAAAAAGTGATCACAGATTATTGTCCTTTTGCTCGTAGGACGTCTAGTTTAGAAGTTATGAAGGGTTAAAGTTTTGAAAATGAATTTTAGTTTTTTGTCCAGAAATAAGTGATTACAGATTATTGTCCTTTTGCTCGTAGGACGTCTAGTTTAGAAGTTATGAAGGGTTAAAGTTTTAAAAATTAATTCTAGTTTTTTGTCCCGAAAAAAGTGATCACAGATTATTGTCCTTTTGCTCGTAGGACGTCTAGTTTAGAAGTTATGAAGGGTTAAAGTTTTGAAAATGAATTTTAGTTTTTTTGACCCGAAAAAGTGATCACAGATTATTGTCCTTTTGCTCGTAGGACGTCTAGTTTAGAAGTTATGAAGGGTTAAAGTTTCGAAAATAAATTTTAGTTTTTTGTCCAGAAATAAGTGATTACAGATTATTGTCTTTTTGCTCGTAGGACGTCTAGTTTAGAAGTTATGAAGGGTTAAAGTTTTGAAAATGAATTTTAGTTTTTTGTCCCGAAAAAAGTGATCACAGATTATTGTCCTTTTGCTCGTAGGACGTCTAGTTTAGAAGTTATGAAGGGTTAAAGTTTTAAAAATTAATTCTAGTTTTTGTCCCGAAAAAAGTGATCACAGATTATTGTCCTTTTGCTCGTAGGACGTCTAGTTTAGAAGTTATGAAGGGTTAAAGCTTTGAAAATGAATTTTAGTTTTTTGTCCCGAAAAAAAGTGATCACAGATTATTGTCCTTTTGCTCGTAGGACGCCTAGTTTAGAAGTTATGAAGGGTTAAAGTTTTGAAAATGAATTTTAGTTTTTTGTCCCGAAAAAAAGTGATCACAGATTATTGTCCTTTTGCTCGTAGGACGTCTAGTTTAAAAGTTATGAAGGGTTAAAGTTTTGAAAATGAATTTTAGTTTTTTTGACCCGAAAAAGTGATCACAGATTATTGTCCTTTTGCTCGTAGGACGTCTAGTTTAGAAGTTATGAAGGGTTAAAGTTTCGAAAATGAATTTCAGTTTTTTTGACTCGAAAAAGTGATCGCAGATTATTGTCCTTTTGCTCGTAGGACGTCTAGTTTAGAAGTTATGAAGGGTTAAAGTTTTGAAAATGAATTTTAGTTTTTTTGACCCGAAAAAGTGATCACAGATTATTGTCCTTTTGCTCGTAGGACGTCTAGTTTAGAAGTTATGAAGGGTTAAAGTTTTGAAAATGAATTTTAGTTTTTTTGACTCGAAAAAGTGATCGCAGATTATTGTCCTTTTGCTCGTAGGACGTCTAGTTTAGAAGTTATGAAGGGTTAAAGTTTCGAAAATGAATTTCAGTTTTTTGTCCAGAAATAAGTGATCATAGATTATTGTCCTTTTGTTCGTAGGACGTCTAGTTTAGAAGTTATGAAGGGTTAAAGCTTTGAAAATGAATTTTAGTTCTTTTAACCCGAAAAAAGTGATCACAGATTATTGTCCTTTTGCTCGTAGGACGTCTAGTTTAGAAGTTATGAAGGGTTAAAGTTTTAAAAATTAATTTTAGTTTTTTGTCCCGAAAAAAGTGATCACAGATTATTGTCCTTTTGCTCGTAGGACGTCTAGTTTAGAAGTTATGAAGGGTTAAAGTTTTGAAAATGAATTTTAGTTTTTTGTCCCGAAAAAAGTGATCACAGATTATTGTCCTTTTGCTCGTAGGACGTCTAGTTTAGAAGTTATGAAGGGTTAAAGATTTGAAAATGAATTTTCGTTTTTTGACCCGAAAAAGTGATCACAGATTATTGTCCTTTTGCTCGTAGGACGTCTAGTTTAGAAGTTATGAAGGGTTAAAGTTTTGAAAATGAATTTTAGTTTTTTTGACCCGAAAAAAGTGATCACAGATTATTGTCCTTTTGCTCGTAGGGCGTCTAGTTTAGAAGTTATGAAGGGTTAAAGTTTTGAAAATTAATTTTAGTTTTTTTTGACCCGAAAAAAGTGATCACAGATTATTGTCCTTTTGCTCGTAGGACGTCTAGTTTAGAAGTTATGAAGGGTTAAAGTTTTGAAAATTAATTTTAGTTTTTTGACCCGAAAAAGTGATCACAGATTATTGTCCTTTTGCTCGTAGGACGTCTAGTTTAGAAGTTATGAAGGGTTAAAGTTTTGAAAATTAATTTTAGTTTTTTTGACCCGAAAAAAGTGATCACAGATTATTGTCCTTTTGCTCGTAGGACGTCTAGTTTAGAAGTTATGAAGGGTTAAAGTTTTGAAAATGAATTTTAGTTTTTTTGACCCGAAAAAAGTGATCACAGATTATTGTCCTTTTGCTCGTAGGACGTCTAGTTTAGAAGTTATGAAGGGTTAAAGTTTTAAAAATTAATTCTAGTTTTTTGTCCCGAAAAAAGTGATCACAGATTATTGTCCTTTTGCTCGTAGGACGTCTAGTTTAGAAGTTATTAAGGGTTAAAGTTTTGAAAATGAATTTTAGTTTTTTTTGACCCGAAAAAAGTGATCACAGATTATTGTCCTTTTGCTCGTAGGACGTCTAGTTTAGAAGTTATGAAGGGTTAAAGTTTTAAAAATGAATTTTAGTTTTTTGTCCCGAAAATAGTGATCACAGATTATTGTCCTTTTGCTCGTAGGACGTCTAGTTTAGAAGTTATGAAGGGTTAAAGTTTTGAAAATGAATTTTAGTTTTTTTGACCCGAAAAAGTGATCGCAGATTATTGTCCTTTTGCTCGTAGGACGTCTAGTTTAAAAGTTATGAAGGGTTAAAGTTTTAAAAATTAATTCTAGTTTTTTGCCCCGAAAATAGTGATCGCAGATTATTGTCCTTTTGCTCGTAGGACGTCTAGTTTAGAAGTTATGAAAGGTTAAAGTTTTGAAAATGAATTTTAGATTTTTGACCCGAAAAAGTGATCGCAGATTATTGTCCTTTTGCTCGTAGGACGTCTAGTTTAGAAGTTATGAAGGGTTAAAGTTTTGAAAATGAATTTTAGTTTTTTGTCCCGAAAAAAGTGATCACAGATTATTGTCCTTTTGCTCGTAGGACGTCTAGTTTAGAAGTTATGAAGGGTTAAAGTTTTGAAAATGAATTTTAGTTTTTTGTCCCGAAAAAAGTGATCACAGATTATTGTCCTTTTGCTCGTAGGACGTCTAGTTTAGAAGTTATGAAAGGTTAAAGTTTCGAAAATGAATTTTAGTTTTTTTGACTCGAAAAAGTGATTGCAGATTATTGTCCTTTTGCTCGTAGGACGTCTAGTTTAGAAGTTATGAAGGGTTAAAGTTTTAAAAATTAATTCTAGTTTTTTGTCCCGAAAAAAGTGATCACAGATTATTGTCCTTTTGCTCGTAGGACGTCTAGTTTAGAAGTTATGAAGGGTTAAAGTTTTGAAAATTAATTTTAGTTTTTTTTGACCCGAAAAAGTGATCACAGATTATTGTCCTTTTGCTCGAAGGACGTCTAGTTTAGAAGTTATGAAGGGTTTAAGTTTTAAAAATTAATTCTAGTTTTTTGTCCCGAAGAAAGTGATCACAGATTATTGTCCTTTTGCTCGTAGGACGTCTAGTTTAGAAGTTATGAAGGGTTAAAGCTTTGAAAATGAATTTTAGTTTTTTTGACCCGAAAAAAGTGATCACAGATTATTGTCCTTTTGCTCGTAGGACGTCTAGTTTAGAAGTTATGAAGGGTTAAAGTTTTGAAAATGAATTTTAGTTTTTTGTCCAGAAATAAGTGATTACAGATTATTGTCCTTTTGCTCGTAGGACGTCTAGTTTAGAAGTTATGAAGGGTTAAAGTTTTAAAAATTAATTCTAGTTTTTTGTCCCGAAAAAAGTGATCACAGATTATTGTCCTTTTGCTCGTAGGACGTCTAGTTTAGAAGTTATGAAGGGTTAAAGTTTTGAAAATGAATTTTAGTTTTTTTGACCCGAAAAAGTGATCACAGATTATTGTCCTTTTGCTCGTAGGACGTCTAGTTTAGAAGTTATGAAGGGTTAAAGTTTCGAAAATAAATTTTAGTTTTTTGTCCAGAAATAAGTGATTACAGATTATTGTCTTTTTGCTCGTAGGACGTCTAGTTTAGAAGTTATGAAGGGTTAAAGTTTTGAAAATGAATTTTAGTTTTTTGTCCCGAAAAAAGTGATCACAGATTATTGTCCTTTTGCTCGTAGGACGTCTAGTTTAGAAGTTATGAAGGGTTAAAGTTTTAAAAATTAATTCTAGTTTTTGTCCCGAAAAAAGTGATCACAGATTATTGTCCTTTTGCTCGTAGGACGTCTAGTTTAGAAGTTATGAAGGGTTAAAGCTTTGAAAATGAATTTTAGTTTTTTGTCCCGAAAAAAAGTGATCACAGATTATTGTCCTTTTGCTCGTAGGACGCCTAGTTTAGAAGTTATGAAGGGTTAAAGTTTTGAAAATGAATTTTAGTTTTTTGTCCCGAAAAAAAGTGATCACAGATTATTGTCCTTTTGCTCGTAGGACGTCTAGTTTAAAAGTTATGAAGGGTTAAAGTTTTGAAAATGAATTTTAGTTTTTTTGACCCGAAAAAGTGATCACAGATTATTGTCCTTTTGCTCGTAGGACGTCTAGTTTAGAAGTTATGAAGGGTTAAAGTTTCGAAAATGAATTTCAGTTTTTTTGACTCGAAAAAGTGATCGCAGATTATTGTCCTTTTGCTCGTAGGACGTCTAGTTTAGAAGTTATGAAGGGTTAAAGTTTTGAAAATGAATTTTAGTTTTTTTGACCCGAAAAAGTGATCACAGATTATTGTCCTTTTGCTCGTAGGACGTCTAGTTTAGAAGTTATGAAGGGTTAAAGTTTTGAAAATGAATTTTAGTTTTTTTGACTCGAAAAAGTGATCGCAGATTATTGTCCTTTTGCTCGTAGGACGTCTAGTTTAGAAGTTATGAAGGGTTAAAGTTTCGAAAATGAATTTTAGTTTTTTGTCCCGAAAAAAGTGATCACAGATTATTGTCCTTTTGCTCGTAGGACGTCTAGTTTAGAAGTTATGAAAGGTTAAAGTTTCGAAAATGAATTTTAGTTTTTTTGACTCGAAAAAGTGATTGCAGATTATTGTCCTTTTGCTCGTAGGACGTCTAGTTTAGAAGTTATGAAGGGTTAAAGTTTTAAAAATTAATTCTAGTTTTTTGTCCCGAAAAAAGTGATCACAGATTATTGTCCTTTTGCTCGTAGGACGTCTAGTTTAGAAGTTATGAAGGGTTAAAGTTTTGAAAATTAATTTTAGTTTTTTTTGACCCGAAAAAGTGATCACAGATTATTGTCCTTTTGCTCGAAGGACGTCTAGTTTAGAAGTTATGAAGGGTTTAAGTTTTAAAAATTAATTCTAGTTTTTTGTCCCGAAGAAAGTGATCACAGATTATTGTCCTTTTGCTCGTAGGACGTCTAGTTTAGAAGTTATGAAGGGTTAAAGCTTTGAAAATGAATTTTAGTTTTTTTGACCCGAAAAAAGTGATCACAGATTATTGTCCTTTTGCTCGTAGGACGTCTAGTTTAGAAGTTATGAAGGGTTAAAGTTTTGAAAATGAATTTTAGTTTTTTGTCCAGAAATAAGTGATTACAGATTATTGTCCTTTTGCTCGTAGGACGTCTAGTTTAGAAGTTATGAAGGGTTAAAGTTTTAAAAATTAATTCTAGTTTTTTGTCCCGAAAAAAGTGATCACAGATTATTGTCCTTTTGCTCGTAGGACGTCTAGTTTAGAAGTTATGAAGGGTTAAAGTTTTGAAAATGAATTTTAGTTTTTTTGACCCGAAAAAGTGATCACAGATTATTGTCCTTTTGCTCGTAGGACGTCTAGTTTAGAAGTTATGAAGGGTTAAAGTTTCGAAAATAAATTTTAGTTTTTTGTCCAGAAATAAGTGATTACAGATTATTGTCTTTTTGCTCGTAGGACGTCTAGTTTAGAAGTTATGAAGGGTTAAAGTTTTGAAAATGAATTTTAGTTTTTTGTCCCGAAAAAAGTGATCACAGATTATTGTCCTTTTGCTCGTAGGACGTCTAGTTTAGAAGTTATGAAGGGTTAAAGTTTTAAAAATTAATTCTAGTTTTTGTCCCGAAAAAAGTGATCACAGATTATTGTCCTTTTGCTCGTAGGACGTCTAGTTTAGAAGTTATGAAGGGTTAAAGCTTTGAAAATGAATTTTAGTTTTTTGTCCCGAAAAAAAGTGATCACAGATTATTGTCCTTTTGCTCGTAGGACGCCTAGTTTAGAAGTTATGAAGGGTTAAAGTTTTGAAAATGAATTTTAGTTTTTTGTCCCGAAAAAAAGTGATCACAGATTATTGTCCTTTTGCTCGTAGGACGTCTAGTTTAAAAGTTATGAAGGGTTAAAGTTTTGAAAATGAATTTTAGTTTTTTTGACCCGAAAAAGTGATCACAGATTATTGTCCTTTTGCTCGTAGGACGTCTAGTTTAGAAGTTATGAAGGGTTAAAGTTTCGAAAATGAATTTCAGTTTTTTTGACTCGAAAAAGTGATCGCAGATTATTGTCCTTTTGCTCGTAGGACGTCTAGTTTAGAAGTTATGAAGGGTTAAAGTTTTGAAAATGAATTTTAGTTTTTTTGACCCGAAAAAGTGATCACAGATTATTGTCCTTTTGCTCGTAGGACGTCTAGTTTAGAAGTTATGAAGGGTTAAAGTTTTGAAAATGAATTTTAGTTTTTTTGACTCGAAAAAGTGATCGCAGATTATTGTCCTTTTGCTCGTAGGACGTCTAGTTTAGAAGTTATGAAGGGTTAAAGTTTCGAAAATGAATTTCAGTTTTTTGTCCAGAAATAAGTGATCATAGATTATTGTCCTTTTGTTCGTAGGACGTCTAGTTTAGAAGTTATGAAGGGTTAAAGCTTTGAAAATGAATTTTAGTTCTTTTAACCCGAAAAAAGTGATCACAGATTATTGTCCTTTTGCTCGTAGGACGTCTAGTTTAGAAGTTATGAAGGGTTAAAGTTTTGAAAATTAATTTTAGTTTTTTTTGACCCGAAAAAAGTGATCACAGATTATTGTCCTTTTGCTCGTAGGACGTCTAGTTTAGAAGTTATGAAGGGTTAAAGTTTTGAAAATTAATTTTAGTTTTTTGACCCGAAAAAGTGATCACAGATTATTGTCCTTTTGCTCGTAGGACGTCTAGTTTAGAAGTTATGAAGGGTTAAAGTTTTGAAAATTAATTTTAGTTTTTTTGACCCGAAAAAAGTGATCACAGATTATTGTCCTTTTGCTCGTAGGACGTCTAGTTTAGAAGTTATTAAGGGTTAAAGTTTTGAAAATGAATTTTAGTTTTTTTTGACCCGAAAAAAGTGATCACAGATTATTGTCCTTTTGCTCGTAGGACGTCTAGTTTAGAAGTTATGAAGGGTTAAAGTTTTAAAAATGAATTTTAGTTTTTTGTCCCGAAAATAGTGATCACAGATTATTGTCCTTTTGCTCGTAGGACGTCTAGTTTAGAAGTTATGAAGGGTTAAAGTTTTGAAAATGAATTTTAGTTTTTTTGACCCGAAAAAGTGATCGCAGATTATTGTCCTTTTGCTCGTAGGACGTCTAGTTTAAAAGTTATGAAGGGTTAAAGTTTTAAAAATTAATTCTAGTTTTTTGCCCCGAAAATAGTGATCGCAGATTATTGTCCTTTTGCTCGTAGGACGTCTAGTTTAGAAGTTATGAAAGGTTAAAGTTTTGAAAATGAATTTTAGATTTTTGACCCGAAAAAGTGATCGCAGATTATTGTCCTTTTGCTCGTAGGACGTCTAGTTTAGAAGTTATGAAGGGTTAAAGTTTTGAAAATGAATTTTAGTTTTTTGTCCCGAAAAAAGTGATCACAGATTATTGTCCTTTTGCTCGTAGGACGTCTAGTTTAGAAGTTATGAAGGGTTAAAGTTTTGAAAATGAATTTTAGTTTTTTGTCCCGAAAAAAGTGATCACAGATTATTGTCCTTTTGCTCGTAGGACGTCTAGTTTAGAAGTTATGAAAGGTTAAAGTTTTGAAAATGAATTTTAGTTTTTTTTGACCCGAAAAAGTGATCACAGATTATTGTCCTTTTGCTCGTAGGACGTCTAGTTTAAAAGTTATGAAGGGTTAAAGTTTTAAAAATTAATTTTAGTTTTTTGTCCCGAAAATAGTGATCACAGATTATTCTCCTTTTGCTCGTAGGACGTCTAGTTTAAAAGTTATGAAGGGTTAAAGTTTTAAAAATGAATTTTAGTTTTTTGTCCCGAAAAAAGTGATCACAGATTATTGTCCTTTTGCTCGTAGGACGTCTAGGTTAGAAGTTATGAAGGGTTGAAGTTTTGAAAATGAATTTTAGTTTTTTTGACCCGAAAAAAGTGATCACAGATTATTGTCCTTTTGCTCGTATGACGTCTAGTTTAGAAGTTATGAAGGGTTAAAGTTTTGAAAATGAATTTTAGTTTTTTGTCCCAAAAAAGTAATCACAGATTATTGTCCTTTTGCTCGTAGGACGTCTAGTTTAGAAATTATGAAGGGTTAAAGTTATGAAAATGAATTTTAGTTTTTTGTCCCGAAAAAGTGATCACAGATTATTGTCCTTTTGCTCGTAGGACATCTAGTTTAGAAGTTATGAAGGGTTAAAGTTTTGAAAATGAATTTTAGTTTTTTGTCCCGAAAAAAGTGATCACAGATTATTGTCCTTTTGCTCGTAGGAAGTCTAGTTTAGAAGTTATGAAGGGTTAAAGTTTTGAAAATGAATTTTAGTTTTTTGTCCCGAAAAAAGTGATCACAGATTATTGTCCTTTTGCTCGTAGGACGTCTAATTTAGAAGTTATGAAGGGTTAAAGTTTTGAAAATGAATTTTAGTTTTTTTGACCCGAAAAAGTGATCACAGATTATTGTCCTTTTGCTCGTAGGACGTCTAGTTTAGAAGTTATGAAGGGTTAAAGTTTTGAAAATGAATTTTAGTTTTGAAAATGAATTTTAGTTTTTTTGTCCCGAAAATAGTGATCACAGATTATTGTCCTTTTGCTCGTAGGACGTCTAGTTTAGAAGTTATGAAGGGTTAAAGTTTTGAAAATGAATTTTAGTTTTTTGTCCCGAAAAAAAGTGATCACAGATTATTGTACTTTTGCTCGTAGGACGTCTAGTTTAGAAGTTATGAAGGGTTAAAGTTTTAAAAAATAATTCTAGTTTTTTGTCCCGAAAAAAGTAATCACAGATTATTGTCCTTTTGCTCGTAGGACGTCTAGTTTAGAAGTTATGAAGGGTTTTGAAAATGAATTTTAGTTGATCACAGATTATTGTCCTTTTGCTCGTAGGACGTCTAGTTTAGAAGTTATGAAGGGTTAAAGTTTTGAAATGGAATTTTAGTTTTTTTGACCCGAAAAAGTGATCACAGATTATTGTCCTTTTGCTCGTAGGACGTCTAGTTTAGAAGTTATGAAGGGTTAAAGTTGTGAAAATGAATTTTAGTTTTTTTGACCCGAAAAAAGTGATCACAGATTATTGTCCTTTTGCTCGTAGGACGTCTAGTTTAGAAGTTATGAAGGGTTAAAGTTTTAAAAATTAATTCTAGTTTTTTGTCCCGAAAAAAGTGATCACAGATTATTGTCCTTTTGCTCGTAGGACGTCTAGTTTAGAAGTTATGAAGGGTTAAAGTTTTGAAAATGAATTTTAGTTTTTTGTCCCGAAAAAAGTGATCACAGATTATTGTCCTTTTGCTCGTAGGACGTCTAGTTTAGAAGTTATGAAGGGTTAAAGTTTTAAAAAATAATTCTAGTTTTTTGTCCCGAAAAAAGTAATCACAGATTATTGTCCTTTTGCTCGTAGGACGTCTAGTTTAGAAGTTATGAAGGGTTTTGAAAATGAATTTTAGTTGATCACAGATTATTGTCCTTTTGCTCGTAGGACGTCTAGTTTAGAAGTTATGAAGGGTTAAAGTTTTGAAATGGAATTTTAGTTTTTTTGACCCGAAAAAGTGATCACAGATTATTGTCCTTTTGCTCGTAGGACGTCTAGTTTAGAAGTTATGATGGGTTAAAGTTTTGAAAATTAATTTTAGTTTTTTTTTTTGACCCGAAAAAAGTGATCGCAGATTTTTGTCCTTTTGCTCGTAGGACGTCTAGTTTAGAAGTTATGAAGGGTTAAAGTTGTGAAAATGAATTTTAGTTTTTTTGACCCGAAAAAAGTGATCACAGATTATTGTCCTTTTGCTCGTAGGACGTCTAGTTTAGAAGTTATGAAGGGTTAAAGTTTTGAAAATGAATTTTAGTTTTTTTGACCCGAAAAAGTGATCACAGATTATTGTCCTTTTGCTCGTAGGACGTCTAGTTTAGAAGTTATGAAGGGTTAAAGTTTTGAAAATGAATTTTAGTTTTTTGTCCCGAAAAAAGTGATCACAGATTATTGTCCTTTTGCTCGTAGGACGTCTAGTTTAGAAGTTATTAAGGGTTAAAGTTTTAAAAATTAATTCTAGTTTTTTGTCCCGAAAAAAGTGATCACAGATTATTGTCCTTTTGCTCGTAGGACGTCTAGTTTAGAAGTTATGAAGGGTTAAAGTTTTGAAAATGAATTTTAGTTTTTTGTCCCGAAAAAAGTGATCACAGATTATTGTCCTTTTGCTCGTAGGACGTCTAGTTTAGAAGTTATGAAGGGTTAAAGCTTTGAAAATGAATTTTAGTTTTTTTGACCCGAAAAAGTGATCACAAATTATTGTCCTTTTGCTCGTAGGACGTCTAGTTTAGAAGTTATGAAGGGTTAAAGTTTTGAAAATGAATTTTAGTTTTTTTGACCCGAAAAAGTGATCACAGATTATTGTCCTTTTGCTCGTAGGACGTCTAGTTTAGAAGTTATGAAGGGTTAAAGTTTTAAAAATTAATTCTAGTTTTTTGTCCCGAAAAAAGTGATCACAGATTATTGTCCTTTTGCTCGTAGGACGTCTAGTTTAGAAGTTATGAAGGGTTAAAGTTTTGAAAATGAATTTTAGTTTTTTGTCCCGAAAAAAGTGATCACAGATTATTGTCCTTTTGCTCGTAGGACGTCTAGTTTAGAAGTTATGAAGGGTTAAAGTTTTGAAAATGAATTTTAGTTTTTTGTCCCGAAAAAAGTGATCACAGATTTTTGTCCTTTTGCTCGTAGGACGTCTAGTTTAGAAGTTATTAAGGGTTAAAGTTTTGAAAATGAATTTTAGTTTTTTTGACTCGAAAAAGTGATCGCAGATTATTGTCCTTTTGCTCGTAGGACGTCTAGTTTAGAAGTTATGAAGGGTTAAAGTTTCGAAAATAAATTTCAGTTTTTTGTCCAGAAATAAGTGATCATAGATTATTGTCCTTTTGCTCGTAGGACGTCTAGTTTAGAAGTTATGAAGGGTTAAAGCTTTGAAAATGAATTTTAGTTTTTTGTCCCGAAAAAAGTGATCACAGATTATTGTCCTTTTGCTCGTAGGACGTCTAGTTTAGAAGTTATGAAGGGTTTAAGTTTTAAAAATTAATTCTAGTTTTTTGTCCCGAAGAAAGTGATCACAGATTATTGTCCTTTTGCTCGTAGGACGTCTAGTTTAGAAGTTATGAAGGGTTAAAGTTTTGAAAATGAATTTTAGTTTTTTTGACCCGAAAAAGTGATCACAGATTATTGTCCTTTTGCTCGTAGGACGTCTAGTTTAGAAGTTATGAAGGGTTAAAGTTTCGAAAATAAATTTTAGTTTTTTGTCCAGAAATAAGTGATTACAGATTATTGTCCTTTTGCTCGTAGGACGTCTAGTTTAGAAGTTATGAAGGGTTAAAGTTTTGAAAATGAATTTTAGTTTTTTGTCCCGAAAAAAGTGATCACAGATTATTGTCCTTTTGCTCGTAGGACGTCTAGTTTAGAAGTTATGAAGGGTTAAAGTTTTAAAAATTAATTCTAGTTTTTTGTCCCGAAAAAAGTGATCACAGATTATTGTCCTTTTGCTCGTAGGACGTCTAGTTTAGAAGTTATGATGGGTTAAAGTTTTGAAAATTAATTTTAGTTTTTTTTTTTTTTTTTGACCCGAAAAAAGTGATCGCAGATTTTTGTCCTTTTGCTCGTAGGACGTCTAGTTTAGAAGTTATGAAGGGTTAAAGTTGTGAAAATGAATTTTAGTTTTTTTGACCCGAAAAAAGTGATCACAGATTATTGTCCTTTTGCTCGTAGGACGTCTAGTTTAGAAGTTATGAAGGGTTAAAGCTTTGAAAATGAATTTTAGTTTTTTTGACCCGAAAAAGTGATCACAGATTATTGTCCTTTTGCTCGTAGGACGTCTAGTTTAGAAGTTATGAAGGGTTAAAGTTTTGAAAATGAATTTTATTTTTTTGTCCCGAAAAAAGTGATCACAGATTATTGTCCTTTTGCTCGTAGGACGTCTAGTTTAGAAGTTATGAAGGGTTAAAGTTTTAAAAATTAATTCTAGTTTTTTGTCCCGAAAAAAGTGATCACAGATTATTGTCCTTTTGCTCGTAGAACGTCTAGTTTAGAAGTTATGAAGGGTTAAAGCTTTGAAAATGAATTTTAGTTTTTTGTCCCGAAAGAAAGTGATCACAGATTATTGTCCTTTTGCTCGTAGGACGTCTAGTTTAGAAGTTATGAAGGGTTAAAGTTTTGAAAATGAATTTTAGTTTTTTGTCCCGAAAAAAAGTGATCACAGATTATTGTCCTTTTGCTCGTAGGACGTCTAGTTTAGAAGTTATGAAGGGTTAAAGTTTTGAAAATGAATTTTAGTTTTTTTGACCCGAAAAAGTGATCACAGATTATTGTCCTTTTGCTCGTAGGACGTCTAGTTTAGAAGTTATGAAGGGTTAAAGTTTTAAAAATTAATTCTAGTTTTTTGTCCCGAAAAAAGTGATCACAGATTATTGTCCTTTTGCTCGTAGGACGTCTAGTTTAGAAGTTATGAAGGGTTAAAGTTTTGAAAATGAATTTTAGTTTTTTGTCCCGAAAAAAGTGATCACAGATTATTGTCCTTTTGCTCGTAGGACGTCTAGTTTAGAAGTTATGAAGGGTTAAAGTTTTGAAAATGAATTTTAGTTTTTTGTCCCGAAAAAAGTGATCACAGATTATTGTCCTTTTGCTCGTAGGACGTCTAGTTTAGAAGTTATTAAGGGTTAAAGTTTTGAAAATGAATTTTAGTTTTTTTGACTCGAAAAAGTGATCGCAGATTATTGTCCTTTTGCTCGTAGGACGTCTAGTTTAGAAGTTATGAAGGGTTAAAGTTTCGAAAATGAATTTTAGTTTTTTTGACTCGAAAAAGTGATTGCAGATTATTGTCCTTTTGCTCGTAGGACGTCTAGTTTAGAAGTTATGAAGGGTTAAAGTTTCGAAAATGAATTTCAGTTTTTTTTGACTCGAAAAAGTGATCGCAGATTATTGTCCTTTTGCTCGTAGGACGTCTAGTTTAGAAGTTATGAAGGGTTAAAGTTTTAAAAATTAATTCTAGTTTTTTGTCCCGAAAAAAGTGATCACAGATTATTGTCCTTTTGCTCGTAGGACGTCTAGTTTAGAAGTTATTAAGGGTTAAAGTTTTGAAAATGAATTTTAGTTTTTTTGACTCGAAAAAGTGATCGCAGATTATTGTCCTTTTGCTCGTAGGACGTCTAGTTTAGAAGTTATGAAGGGTTAAAGTTTCGAAAATGAATTTCAGTTTTTTGTCCAGAAATAAGTGATCATAGATTATTGTCCTTTTGCTCGTAGGACGTCTAGTTTAGAAGTTATGAAGGGTTAAAGCTTTGAAAATGAATTTTAGTTTTTTTAACCCGAAAAAAGTGATCACAGATTATTGTCCTTTTGCTCGTAGGACGTCTAGTTTAGAAGTTATGAAGGGTTAAAGTTTTAAAAATTAATTCTAGTTTTTTGTCCCGAAAAAAGTGATCACAGATTATTGTCCTTTTGCTCGTAGGACGTCTAGTTTAGAAGTTATGAAGGGTTAAAGTTTTGAAAATTAATTTTAGTTTTTTTTTTGACCCGAAAAAAGTGATCGCAGATTTTTGTCCTTTTGCTCGTAGGACGTCTAGTTTAGAAGTTATGAAGGGTTAAAGTTTTAAAAATTAATTCTAGTTTTTTGTCCCGAAAAAAGTGATCACAGATTATTGTCCTTTTGCTCGTAGGACGTCTAGTTTAGAAGTTATGAAGGGTTAAAGTTTTGAAAATTAATTTTAGTTTTTTTTGACCCGAAAAAGTGATCACAGATTATTGTCCTTTTGCTCGAAGGACGTCTAGTTTAGAAGTTATGAAGGGTTAAAGCTTTGAAAATGAATTTTAGTTTTTTGTCCCGAAGAAAGTGATCACAGATTATTGTCCTTTTGCTCGTAGGACGTCTAGTTTAGAAGTTATGAAGGGTTAAAGCTTTGAAAATGAATTTTAGTTTTTTTGACCCGAAAAAAGTGATCACAGATTATTGTCCTTTTGCTCGTAGGACGTCTAGTTTACAAGTTATGAAGGGTTAAAGTTTTGAAAATGAATTTTAGTTTTTTGTCCAGAAATAAGTGATTACAGATTATTGTCCTTTTGCTCGTAGGACGTCTAGTTTAGAAGTTATGAAGGGTTAAAGTTTTAAAAATTAATTCTAGTTTTTTGTCCAGAAATAAGTGATCATAGATTATTGTCCTTTTGTTCGTAGGACGTCTAGTTTAGAAGTTATGAAGGGTTAAAGCTTTGAAAATGAATTTTAGTTCTTTTAACCCGAAAAAAGTGATCACAGATTATTGTCCTTTTGCTCGTAGGACGTCTAGTTTAGAAGTTATGAAGGGTTAAAGTTTTAAAAATTAATTTTAGTTTTTTGTCCCGAAAAAAGTGATCACAGATTATTGTCCTTTTGCTCGTAGGACGTCTAGTTTAGAAGTTATGAAGGGTTAAAGATTTGAAAATGAATTTTCGTTTTTTGACCCGAAAAAGTGATCACAGATTATTGTCCTTTTGCTCGTAGGACGTCTAGTTTAGAAGTTATGAAGGGTTAAAGATTTGAAAATGAATTTTCGTTTTTTGACCCGAAAAAGTGATCACAGATTATTGTCCTTTTGCTCGTAGGACGTCTAGTTTAGAAGTTATGAAGGGTTAAAGTTTTGAAAATGAATTTTAGTTTTTTTGACCCGAAAAAAGTGATCACAGATTATTGTCCTTTTGCTCGTAGGGCGTCTAGTTTAGAAGTTATGAAGGGTTAAAGTTTTGAAAATGAATTTTGGTTTTTTGACCCGAAAAAGTGATCACAGATTATTGTCCTTTTGCTCGTAGGACGTCTAGTTTAGAAGTTATGAAGGGTTAAAGATTTGAAAATGAATTTTCGTTTTTTGACCCGAAAAAGTGATCACAGATTATTGTCCTTTTGCTCGTAGGACGTCTAGTTTAGAAGTTATGAAGGGTTAAAGTTTTGAAAATGAATTTTAGTTTTTTTGACCCGAAAAAAGTGATCACAGATTATTGTCCTTTTGCTCGTAGGACGTCTAGTTTAGAAGTTATGAAGGGTTAAAGTTTTGAAAATTAATTTTAGTTTTTTGACCCGAAAAAGTGATCACAGATTATTGTCCTTTTGCTCGTAGGACGTCTAGTTTAGAAGTTATGAAGGGTTAAAGTTTTGAAAATTAATTTTAGTTTTTTTGACCCGAAAAAAGTGATCACAGATTATTGTCCTTTTGCTCGTAGGACGTCTAGTTTAGAAGTTATGAAGGGTTAAAGTTTTGAAAATGAATTTTAGTTTTTTTGACCCGAAAAAAGTGATCACAGATTATTGTCCTTTTGCTCGTAGGACGTCTAGTTTAGAAGTTATGAAGGGTTAAAGTTTTAAAAATTAATTCTAGTTTTTTGTCCCGAAAAAAGTGATCACAGATTATTGTCCTTTTGCTCGTAGGACGTCTAGTTTAGAAGTTATGAAGGGTTAAAGTTTTGAAAATGAATTTTAGTTTTTTTTGACCCGAAAAAAGTGATCACAGATTATTGTCCTTTTGCTCGTAGGACGTCTAGTTTAGAAGTTATGAAGGGTTAAAGTTTTAAAAATGAAGGGTTAAAGTTTTGAAAATGAATTTTAGTTTTTTTGACCCGAAAAAGTGATCGCAGATTATTGTCCTTTTGCTCGTAGGACGTCTAGTTTAAAAGTTATGAAGGGTTAAAGTTTTAAAAATTAATTCTAGTTTTTTGCCCCGAAAATAGTGATCGCAGATTATTGTCCTTTTGCTCGTAGGACGTCTAGTTTAGAAGTTATGAAAGGTTAAAGTTTTGAAAATGAATTTTAGATTTTTGACCCGAAAAAGTGATCGCAGATTATTGTCCTTTTGCTCGTAGGACGTCTAGTTTAGAAGTTATGAAGGGTTAAAGTTTTGAAAATGAATTTTAGTTTTTTGTCCCGAAAAAAGTGATCACAGATTATTGTCCTTTTGCTCGTAGGACGTCTAGTTTAGAAGTTATGAAGGGTTAAAGTTTTGAAAATGAATTTTAGTTTTTTGTCCCGAAAAAAGTGATCACAGATTATTGTCCTTTTGCTCGTAGGACGTCTAGTTTAGAAGTTATGAAGGGTTAAAGTTTTGAAAATGAATTTTAGTTTTTTTGACCCGAAAAGTGATCGCAGATTATTGTCCTTTTGCTCGTAGGACGTCTAGTTTAGAAATTATGAAGGTTTAAAGTTTTGAAAATGAATTTTAGTTTTTTGTCCCGAAAAAGTGATCACAGATTATTGTCCTTTTGCTCGTAGGACGTCTAGTTTAGAAGTTATGAAGGGTTAAAGTTTTGAAAATGAATTTTAGTTTTTTGTCCCGAAAAAAGTGATCACAGATTATTGTCCTTTTGCTCGTAGGACGTCTAGTTTAGAAGTTATGAAGGGTTAAAGTTTTGAAAATGAATTTTAGTTTTTTTGACCCGAAAAAAGTGATCACAGATTATTGTCCTTTTGCTCGTAGGACGTCTAGTTTAGAAGTTATGAAGGGTTAAAGTTTTGAAAATGAATTTTAGTTTTTTTGTCCCGAAAAAAGTGATCACAGATTATTGCCCTTTTGCTCGTAGGACGTCTAGTTTAAAAGATATGAAGGGTTAAAGTTTTAAAAATTAAATCTAGTTTTTTGTCCCGAAAAAAGTGATCACAGATTATTCTCCTTTTGCTCGTAGGACGTCTAGTTTAAAAGTTATGAAGGGTTAAAGTTTTAAAAATGAATTTTAGTTTTTTGTCCCGAAAATAGTGATCGCAGATTATTGTCCTTTTGCTCGTAGGACGTCTAGTTTAGAAGTTATGAAGGGTTAAAGTTTTGAAAATGAATTTTAGTTTTTTTGACCCGAAAAAAGTGATCACAGATTATTGTCCTTTTGCTCGTAGGACGTCTAGCTTAGAAGTTATGAAGGGTTAAAGTTTTGAAAATGAATTTTAGTTTTTTGTCCCGAAAAAAGTGATCACAGATTATTGTCCTTTTGCTCGTAGGACGTCTAATTTAGAAGTTATGAAGGGTTAAAGTTTTGAAAATGAATTTTAGTTTTTTGTCCCGAAAAAAGTGATCACAGATTATTGTCCTTTTGCTCGTAGGACATCTAGTTTAGAAGTTATGAAGGGTTAAAGTTTTGAAAATGAATTTTAGTTTTTTGTCCCGAAAAAAGTGATCACAGATTATTGTCCTTTTGCTCGTAGGACGTCTAGTTTAGAAGTTATGAAGGGTTAAAGTTTTGAAAATGAATTTTAGTTTTTTTGACCCGAAAAAAGTGATCACAGATTATTGTCCTTTTGCTCGTAGGACGTCTAATTTAGAAGTTATGAAGGGTTAAAGTTTTGAAAATGAATTTTAGTTTTTTTGACCCGAAAAAAGTGATCACAGATTATTGTCCTTTTGCTCGTAGGACGTCTAGTTTAGAAGTTATGAAGGGTTAAAGTTTTGAAAATGAATTTTAGTTTTTTGTCCCGAAAAAAAAGTGATCACAGATTATTGTACTTTTGCTCGTAGGACGTCTAGTTTAGAAGTTATGAAGGGTTAAAGTTTTAAAAATTAATTCTAGTTTTTTGTCCCGAAAAAAGTAATCACAGATTATTGTCCTTTTGCTCGTAGGACGTCTAGTTTAGAAGTTATGAAGGGTTAAAGTTTTGAAAATGAATTTTAGTTTTTTGTCCCGAAAAAAGTGATCACAGATTATTGTCCTTTTGCTCGTAGGACGTCTAATTTAGAAGTTATGAAGGGTTAAAGTTTTGAAAATGAATTTTAGTTTTTTGTCCCGAAAAAAGTGTTCACAGATTATTGTCCTTTTGCTCGTAGGACGTCTAGTTTAGAAGTTATGAAGGGTTAAAGTTTTGAAAATGAATTTTAGTTTTTTGTCCCGAAAATAGTGATCACAGATTATTGTCCTTTTGCTCGTAGGACGTCTAGTTTAGAAGTTATGAAGGGTTAAAGTTTTGGAAATGAATTTTAGTTTTTTGTCCCGAAAAAAGTGATCACAGATTATTGTCCTTTTGCTCGTAGGACGTCTAGTTTAGAAGTTATGAAGGGTTAAAGTTTTGAAAATGAATTTTAGTTTTTTGACCCGAAAAAGTGATCGCAGATTATTGTCCTTTTGCTCGTAGGACGTCTAGTTTAGAAGTTATGAAGGGTTAAAGTTTTGAAAATGAATTTTAGTTTTTTTGACCCGAAAAAGTGATCGCAGATTATTGTCCTTTTGCTCGTAGGACGTCTAGTTTAGAAATTATGAAGGTTTAAAGTTTTGAAAATGAATTTTAGTTTTGTGTCCCGAAAAAGTGATCACAGATTATTGTCCTTTTGCTCGTAGGACGTCTAGTTTAGAAGTTATGAAGGGTTAAAGTTTTGAAAATGAATTTTAGTTTTTTGTCCCGAAAAAAGTGATCACAGATTATTGTCCTTTTGCTCGTAGGACGTCTAGTTTAGAAGTTATGAAGGGTTAAAGTTTTGAAAATGAATTTTAGTTTTTTTGACCCGAAAAAAGTGATCACAGATTATTGTCCTTTTGCTCGTAGGACGTCTAGTTTAGAAGTTATGAAGGGTTAAAGTTTTGAAAATGAATTTTAGTTTTTTGTCCCGAAAAAAGTGATCACAGATTATTGCCCTTTTGCTCGTAGGACGTCTAGTTTAAAAGATATGAAGGGTTAAAGTTTTAAAAATTAAATCTAGTTTTTTGTCCCGAAAAAAGTGATCACAGATTATTCTCCTTTTGCTCGTAGGACGTCTAGTTTAAAAGTTATGAAGGGTTAAAGTTTTAAAAATGAATTTTAGTTTTTTGTCCCGAAAATAGTGATCGCAGATTATTGTCCTTTTGCTCGTAGGACGTCTAGTTTAGAAGTTATGAAGGGTTAAAGTTTTGAAAATGAATTTTAGTTTTTTTGACCCGAAAAAAGTGATCACAGATTATTCTCCTTTTGCTCGTAGGACGTCTAGTTTAAAAGTTATGAAGGGTTAAAGTTTTAAAAATGAATTTTAGTTTTTTTGACCCGAAAATAGTGATCACAGATTATTGTCCTTTTGCTCGTAGGACGTCTATTTTAGAAGTTATGAAGGGTTAAAGTTTTGAAAATGAATTTTAGTTTTTTTGACCCGAAAAAGTGATCGCAGATTATTGTCCTTTTGCTCGTAGGACGTCTAGTTTAGAAGTTATGAAGGGTTAAAGTTTTGAAAATGAATTTTAGTTTTTTTGACCCGAAAAAGTGATCGCAGATTATTGTCCTCTCGCACGTAGGACGTCTAGTTTAGAAGTTATGAAGGGTTAAAGTTTTGAAAATGAATCTTAGTTTTTTGTCCCGAAAAAAGTGATCACAGATTGTCCTTTTGCTCGTACGACGTCTCGTTTAGAAGTTATGAAGGGTTGAAGTTTTGAAAATGAATTTTAGTTTTTTTGACCCGAAAAAGTGATCACAGATTATTGTCCTTTTACTCGTAGGACGTCTAGTTTAGAAGTTATGAAGGGTTAAAGTTTTGAAAATGAATTTTAGTTTTTTTGACTCGAAAAAAGTGATCACAGATTATTGTCCTTTTGCTCGTAGGACGTCTAGGTTAGAAGTTATGAAGGGTTGAAGTTTTGAAAATGAATTTTAGTTTTTTGTCCCGAAAAAGTGATCACAGATTATTGTCCTTTTGCTCGTAGGACATCTAGTTTAGAAGTTATGAAGGGTTAAAGTTTTGAAAATGAATTTTAGTTTTTTGTCCCGAAAAAAGTGATCACAGATTATTGTCCTTTTGCTCGTAGGACGTCTAGTTTAGAAGTTATGAAGGGTTAAAGTTTTGAAAATGAATTTTAGTTTTTTTGACCCGAAAAAAGTGATCACAGATTATTGTCCTTTTGCTCGTAGGACGTCTAATTTAGAAGTTATGAAGGGTTAAAGTTTTGAAAATGAATTTTAGTTTTTTTGACCCGAAAAAGTGATCACAGATTATTGTCCTTTTGCTCGTAGGACGTCTAATTTAGAAGTTATGAAGGGTTAAAGTTTTGAAAATGAATTTTAGTTTTTTTGACCCGAAAAAGTGATCACAGATTATTGTCCTTTTGCTCGTAGGACGTCTAGTTTAGAAGTTATGAAGGGTTAAAGTTTTGAAAATGAATTTTAGTTTTTTTGTCCCGAAAAAAGTGATCACAGATTATTGTCCTTTTGCTCGTAGGACGTCTAGTTTAGAAGTTATGAAGGGTTAAAGTTTTGAAAATGAATTTTAGTTTTTTGTCCCGAAAAAAAGTGATCACAGATTATTGTACTTTTGCTCGTAGGACGTCTAGTTTAGAAGTTATGAAGGGTTAAAGTTTTAAAAATTAATTCTAGTTTTTTGTCCCGAAAAAAGTAATCACAGATTATTGTTCTTTTGCTCGTAGGACGTCTAGTTTAGAAGTTATGAAGGGTTAAAGTTTTGAAAATGAATTTTAGTTGATCACAGATTATTGTCCTTTTGCTCGTAGGACGTCTAGTTTAGAAGTTATGAAGGGTTAAAGTTTTGAAAATGAATTTTAGTTTTTTTTACCCGAAAAAAGTGATCACAGATTATTGTCCTTTTGCTCGTAGGACGTCTAGTTTAGAAGTTATGAAGGGTTAAAGTTTTAAAAATTAATTCTAGTTTTTTGTCCCAAAAAAAGTGATCACAGATTATTGTACTTTTGCTCGTAGGACGTCTAGTTTAGAAGTTATGAAGGGTTAAAGTTTTGAAAATGAATTTTATTTTTTTGTCCCGAAAAAAAGTGATCACCGATTATTGTCCTTTTGCTCGTAGGACGTCTAGTTTAGAAGTTATGAAGGGTTAAAGTTTTGAAAATGAATTTTAGTTTTTTGTCCCGAAAAAAAGTGATCACAGATTATTGTCCTTTTGCTCGTAGGACGTCTAGTTTAGAAGTTATGAAGGGTTAAAGTTTTGAAAATGAATTTTAGTTTTTTGTCCAGAAATAAGTGATCACAGATTATTGTCCTTTTGCTCGTAGGACGTCTAGTTTAGAAGTTATGAAGGGTTAAAGTTTTGAAAATGAATTTTAGTTTTTTTTACCCGAAAAAAGTGATCACAGATTATTGTCCTTTTGCTCGTAGGACGTCTAGTTTAGAAGTTATGAAGGGTTAAAGTTTTAAAAATTAATTCTAGTTTTTTGTCCCAAAAAAAGTGATCACAGATTATTGTACTTTTGCTCGTAGGACGTCTAGTTTAGAAGTTATGAAGGGTTAAAGTTTTGAAAATGAATTTTATTTTTTTGTCCCGAAAAAAAGTGATCACCGATTATTGTCCTTTTGCTCGTAGGACGTCTAGTTTAGAAGTTATGAAGGGTTAAAGTTTTGAAAATGAATTTTATTTTTTTGTCCCGAAAAAAAGTGATCACCGATTATTGTCCTTTTGCTCGTAGGACGTCTAGTTTAGAAGTTATGAAGGGTTAAAGTTTTGAAAATGAATTTTAGTTTTTTTGACCCGAAAAAGTGATCGCAGATTATTGTCCTTTTGCACGTAGGACGTCTAGTTTAGTAGTTATGAAGGGTTAAAGTTTTGAAAATGAATTTTAGTTTTTTTGACCCGAAAAAAGTGATCACAGATTATTGTCCCTTTGCTCGTAGGACGTCTAGTTTAGAAGTTATGAAGGGTTAAAGTTTTGAAAATGAATTTTAGTTTTTTGTCCCGAAAAAAGTGATCACAGATTATTGTCCTTTTGCTCGTACGACGTCTACTTTAGAAGTTATGAAGGGTTAAAGTTTTGAAAATGAATTTTAGTTTTTTTGACCCGAAAAAGTGATCGCAGATTATTGTCCTTTTGCACGTAGGACGTCTAGTTTAGTAGTTATGAAGGGTTAAAGTTTTGAAAATGAATTTTAGTTTTTTTTGACCCAAAAAAGTGATCACAGATTATTGTCCTTTTGCTCGTAGGACGTCTAGTTTAGAAGTTATGAAGGGTTAAAGTTTTGAAAATGAATTTTAGTTTTTTGTCCCGAAAAAAGTGATCACAGATTATTGTCCTTTTGCTCGTACGACGTCTAGTTTAGAAGTTATGAAGGGTTAAAGTTTTGAAAATGAATTTTAGTTTTTTTGACCCGAAAAAAGTGATCACAGATTATTGTCCTTTTGCTCGTACGACGTCTAGTTTAGAAGTTATGAAGGGTTAAAGTTTTGAAAATGAATTTTAGTTTTTTTGACCCAAAAAAGTGATCACAGATTATTGTCCTTTTGCTCGTAGGACGTCTAGTTTAGAAGTTATGAAGGGTTAAAGTTTTGAAAATGAATTTTAGTTTTTTGACCCGAAAAAAGTGATCACAGATTATTGCCCTTTTGCTCGTAGGACGTCTAGTTTAGAAGTTATGAAGGGTTAAAGTTTTGAAAATGAATTTTAGTTTTTTTGACCCAAAAAAGTGATCACAGATTATTGTCCTTTTGCTCGTAGGACGTCTAGTTTAGAAGTTATGAAGGGTTAAAGTTTTGAAAATGAATTTTAGTTTTTTGTCCCGAAAAAAAGTGATCACAGATTATTGTACTTTTGCTCGTAGGACGTCTAGGTTAGAAGTTATGAAGGGTTGAAGTTTTGAAAATGAATTTTAGTTTTTTGTCCCGAAAAAGTGATCACAGATTATTGTCCTTTTGCTCGTAGGACATCTAGTTTAGAAGTTATGAAGGGTTAAAGTTTTGAAAATGAATTTTAGTTTTTTGTCCCGAAAAAAGTGATCACAGATTATTGTCCTTTTGCTCGTAGGACGTCTAGTTTAGAAGTTATGAAGGGTTAAAGTTTTGAAAATGAATTTTAGTTTTTTTGACCCGAAAAAAGTGATCACAGATTATTGTCCTTTTGCTCGTAGGACGTCTAATTTAGAAGTTATGAAGGGTTAAAGTTTTGAAAATGAATTTTAGTTTTTTTGACCCGAAAAAAGTGATCACAGATTATTGTCCTTTTGCTCGTAGGACGTCTAGTTTAGAAGTTATGAAGGGTTAAAGTTTATTCTCCTTTTGCTCGTAGGACGTCTAGTTTAGAAGTTATGAAGGGTTAAAGTTTTGAAAATGAATTTTAGTTTTTTGTCCCGAAAAAAAGTGATCACAGATTATTGTCCTTTTGCTCGTAGGACGTCTAGCTTAGAAGTTGTGAAGGGTTAAAGTTTTGAAAATGAATTTTAGTTTTTTGTCCCGAAAAAAGTGATCACAGATTATTGTCCTTTTGCTCGTAGGACGTCTAGTTTAGAAGTTATGAAGGGTTAAAGTTTGGAGATGAATTTTAGTTTTTTGTCCCGAAAAAAAGTGATCACAGATTATTGTCCTTTTGCTCGTAGGACGTCTAGTTTAGAAGTTATGAAGGGTTAAAGTTTTGAAAATGAATTTTTATTTTTTGTCCCGAAAAAAGTGATCACAGATTATTGTCCTTTTGCTCGTAGCACGTCTAGTTTAGAAGATATGAAGGTTTGAAGTTTTGAAAATAGATTTTAGTTTTTTTGGCCCGAAAAAAGTGATCACAGATTATTGTCCTTTTGCTCGTAGCGCGTCTGGTTTAGAAGATATGAAGGTTTGAAGTTTTGAAAATAGATTTTAGTTTTTTTGGCCCCAAAAAAGTGATCACAGATTATTGTCCTTTTGCTCGTAGGACATCTAGTTTAGAAGTTATGAAGGGTTAAAGTTTTGAAAATGAATTTTAGTTTTTTGAAATAAAATTTTAATTTTTTGGCCCGAAAAAAGTGATCACAGATTATTGTCCTTTTGCTCGTAGCGCGTCTAGTTTAGAAGATATGAAGGTTTGAAGTTTTGAAAATAGATTTTATTTTTTTTTGGCCCGAAAAAAGTGATGACAGATTATTGTCCTTTTGCTCGTAGCACGTCTAGTTTAGAAGATATGAAGGGTTAAAGTTTTAAAAATTAATTCTAGTTTTTTGTCCCGAAAAAAGTGATCACGGTTTATTGTCCTTTTGCTCGTAGGACGTCTAGTTTAGAAGTTATGAAGGGTTAAAGTTTTGAAAATAGATTTTAATTTTTTTGCCCGAAAAAAGTGATCACAGATTATTGTCCTTTTGCTCGTAGGGCCGCTAGTTTGGATGTTATGAAGGTTTGAAGTTTTGAAAATGAATTTTGAAAAAAGTGATCACAGATTATTGTCCTTTTGCTCGTAGGACGTCTAGTTTAGAAGTTATGAAGGGTTAAAGTTTTGAAAATAGATTTTAATTTTTTGCCCGAAAAAAGTGATCACAGATTATTGTCCTTTTGCTCGTAGCACGTCTAGTTTAGAAGTTATGAAGGGTTAAAGTTTTAAAAATTAATTCTAGTTTTTTGTCCCGAAAAAAGTGATCACGGTTTATTGTCCTTTTGCTCGTACGACGTCTAGTTTAGAAGTTATGAAGGGTTAAAGTTTTGAAAATGAATTTTAGTTTTTTGTCCCGAAAAAAAGTGATCACAGATTATTGTCCTTTTGCTCGTAGGGCCGCTAGTTTGGATGTTATGAAGGTTTGAAGTTTTGAAAATGAATTTTGAAAAAAGTGATCACAGATTATTGTCCTTTTGCTCGTAGAACCATTTGTTTAGAAGTTCTGGAGGTTTTGAAAATAAATTTTAATTTTTTGGCCCGAAAAAGGTGATCACAGATTATTGTCCTTTTGCTTGTAGGGCAGCTAGTTTAGAAGTTATGAAGGTTTGAAGTTTTGAAAATAAATTTATATTTATACACTCCACGAGAGTATTATGTCTTTGTGCATTTGTTTGTAACACCCAAAAGGAAGGGAGATAGATGTTAAGTATACCGATCGACTTAGAATCACTTTTTGAATCGATTTAGCAATGTCCGTCTGTCTGTCTGTCTGTCCGTCCGTCCGTCCGTCCATCTATTCTTGTAATCACGATACAGGTCGCAATTGTAGACAGAACTAAATGAAACCTTGCACAACGAAGTTTTTCGGGATAAGAACGAACGCTATTTAATTTGAAGAAAATCGGCTCAGATTTAGATATAGCCCCCATACGAATTTCACTCCCGATTTGACTCTTTTCACTCTGGATACCACATATAACAACAGATTTGCTTCAAAATTGGCAAACCATCTTATATTTCAACTAGAAACACCTGTAGTAAAAATGGGTCAGATCGGTTCAGATTTATATATAGCTCCCATACAAATTTCGCTCCCGATTTGACTTTTTCCGCTCTAGAAACCACATATTTTAACAGATCCTCTTCAAATTAGGCGAAATATATTATATTTGTCCTAGAAACTCCCATAGTGAAAATGGGTCAGATCGGTTCAGATTTACATATAGCTCCCATACGAATTTCACTCCCGATTTGAATCTTTTCACTCTAGATACCATATATTACAAGAGATTTTCTTCAAAATAGGCAAAACATCATATATTTCAACTAGAAACACCTGCGGTAAAAATGTGTTATATCGGTTCAGATTTATATATAGCTCCCATACAAATGTCGTTCCCGATTTAGCTTTTTCCGCCCCAGAAACCACGAATTTTCATTGAATTTCTTCAAAGTGTGCATAACACGTTATATTTGAACTGGAAGAACTTATTGTGAAAGTTAGTCATATTTTTCCATGTTTGGATGTAGCCCCGATACAAATATTCTTATCGATTTGACAAATCGAACCATGTCATATTAGCCTATGATTAGGAAACATACAAAAATTCTTCCCGTTTTCACTTTTTTACCGAGTTGAATTGTATTCGGTTGGAAAGTGGAGTGTATCACATAGTCGGCCCCGCCCGACTTTAGCCCTTCCTTACTTGTTTTTGGTCCGAAAAATGGGATTACAGATTATTGTCATTTCGTTCGTAGGGTTATGAAGGTTTGAAGATTTTAAAATAAATTTTAATTTATTGGTCCGCAAAAAGTGATCACAGATTATTGTCATTTTCCTCGCAGGGTCATTATTTAAGAAGTTAAATTTTAGTACTCCTGCGAAAGTTATTAAGTTTGTCAGGGCCGTGCGCAAGGGGGGGAGTTTTGGGGGTTCAAACCCCCCCCCAGAGAGGTTTCGAACATATACTTTTTAAAACCTTCTAGACTTTCTGAAGCAATAAAATATAGAATTTTTAAGGTCTTTTTAAAATAACTCGTCTGAAATGGTAATTTACTATAAAATATCATGAAAACACGAAAATTACATAAAAAATCGTGAACACTTTCTTGAATTTCGGACAAAGGTTATGAAAAATACAAACAAACTAAACGAATTGTGCCAATTTCAAGATTGTGTAATGCTAATTTCGCTAATGGACACGAAATTGTGCGGAAAAGTTTCATTTTAATTAACCGATACCACTTCTTGACATTCGACTAGAGCAATATCTTGTGAACTTTTAATTGTGTACTATAGTAAAAGTTTGGAAATTTAATAATAAAATCGTTTAGTAATTTTAAAAAAGTGTAGATAAGAATCACTATGATATCATAATGAAATCTAAAATATTCTTAATTAAAGCAAATAATTTGCTTGATGCTTGTAGTGCGCTAAGATGTAACATTTGCGATTGCACATTTTTATGGAGCTGTATCTAAATCTGAACCGATGTGTCCTATTTTCATCACAAATGCAACAACAAGGGTATCTGTTACTTCTAATGTTTTGGGAAATTATAATACAAATCCACTTATTTCTCTTTGTTCATTTACAACAACTGATGACATGTTTACCGCAAACAAACTATTTTTTCCCACAAAAGAAACTCAAAAACGATGTTCACGTGTCTAAAATTTCGTTTCTACGAAATGCATTTTTTCTCTGCGTGTAGGTCTCTATTTTAAAATCTACTTTAAAGTTGCGAAACAATAAGAAATGAGTTTTAACTTACTAAAATTTTTGTTATATTTATCACTTTTGTCAACAATTTTTCAGATTTAGTATTTTTTGACATATGTAACAAGTATTATTCAAAAGAGAAACAACAAATTCAGTAACATGGATCTACGTAGGAAAACGAAACTCTAAAATACCAATTATTTGTTTTTTGGAATTAAAATTTCTAGTTGTTTCTTCTTGCATTTCATCGAATACAAAAAACTGTATTTGTTTTTCGAATTTATACATATTTAAGATTATAAAAATGAAGAAACATTTCCAAATATTTTTTATTTAATTGGAATATACGTATAAAGATTTTGAGTGAACGTCCTGTTACTCATGTCCTATATAAATTACAAACTCCAAAACACTTTAGACATCCTATTTAGACCCATACTTCGTCAAGAAGCATATCCAATTTTCTGCATTTATCATAGAAAAATGAGGGACTGAAGGGTTTATCGCCGAGGAATTTGATCGTTTTTTGTGCAATATTTCTTCAAAATAGATATCGAGGGCTTATATCCAAAAGTGGCTATGAACCATTTTCTCGAAAATGAGTTTTTGATGCCAAACTATTCTCAGATTTGGATGTCATCTGTCATATAAATTTGGAAAAGATTTTTTTCTAAAGCCATTTTTTTAATTTTCTGATTTGGTTATCCTCTCACACGATAGTTTGTGACTGCATGGCTATGAACATAAAAATAATAGAAATAAAATAGTTCAACAATGGAGCAGCATAAAACCGAAGGTTATAATTCGTTACAACGATTTTGTTTAAAACATTTTTCTAGATTTAGGGCATATCGTACTATCAAATTCAATCATTTCGCGTTAATAGCATTTTGATTCCCCAGTTATGAAACTAAAATAGGAAAAATGGTGGCTGTAAAGTCAAAAATTTTCGATTTTCGTGACTGGCTACATATATGTTACAAGCGACCAATCTGATGGATGAAGCTGGAATCTTTTCACAGAAAATGCGTTTTCTATATAACATTTTTTCGTTCTCCTGAAAAGTTATGTTTTTGTTCATAGCCACTTATGAATATAAGCCCTCGATATGTATGTATGTAATTTCAAGCAACTATTTAAAAAAAGTTCTACACTTAGAGAACAAGTCTGTTAATAAAAGCAGCGATTGTCTGTTGCCTATCAGCAGACACTTTTCTGCTATTACAGCTGTTTTTTTTGGCATAATTTTTTTGCAGTTTTCTGCAATCTTACATCACCATTCACACTGCTAAAGAGTTTGCAGTCTGCTAAAATTGACTGTTGTTAATTAAAATATAAAAATAGATAAACGATCATAAGCGAGTTTAGCTCGAATTTCCTTTTATATTAGCTTGGGACAATATCCGTATCATATATATTACTGAAAACAGCAAACAACTGTTTACCATCTCAGCATATACAAATCTGCTGTCTCTTTTTTAACAGCAGAAAATCTGCTCTTTCGGTAGACTTTCTGCTTTCCTTTACTGACATATTCCTTTGAGTGTACTGATAGATGGATTACTGAAATACAATTTTGCCGACAATGTCTGTCGGACGAATGTATCAAAATATTTTTCGAATATCTTGTATAAAATAAAATTTTCCTCAGTTTTGTAAAAATTTCCTCGTTTTGAGGAAAAAAATCAGCAAAATTGTCCTGAGTTTGAATAAATATTAACTTGATTTGAGTAAACATTTACTTAGTTTTAGGAAATTTTCAGCAAAATTTTTCTAAGATTTAGTAAAAATTTACTTAGTTTTAGGAAAATTTCAGCAAAATGTTACTTACATTTAGTAAAAATGCACTTGGTTTCCTAAATTTTAGTTAATTTTAACTCATTATAGGGTTAATTTTTTTATGAGTGTAGATGAAAACCCCCCCAGGAGAAAATCCTGCGCACGGGCCTGAAGTTTGTCATCCTAAAAGTGTAAAACGTTCTCTGTTCGTTCCTCCAATCGAATTCCCATCAAAATGAAAAAAACCTGTGCCAAATCGTTTATTTGTATTTAATTTTATTTCCAAAGTTTAACGGCTATTTTTAAATGAAATTTTCACAAAAGGAAAACATGTTTAAGTAAATTAATCAATAACATTGGATATTATGAGGTGGTGGTAATTGAAAATTATAATAATAATAATAATATGATAGTATTCAGCAAACAAAACAAACGAAATAGAATGTCTTCTACAACACTTAACAATTAGAAGAACAAATAAACAATTTACTTTTATATAAAAAAAGAAAAAAAACTATAAAAAATAATTAATATAATTTACAAACTTACAAACTGTTTTGTGCGCTTTCCGCAAAAAGAGACATACGTATAACATAATAGGATAATGAAGAGTAACACAGCAAAAATATATATGTACGTATGAATGAAGTAGGTAGTATATCGTGTTGTCGGCTTAAATATAAATGTAATGTATAGATAGATCGAATTTGATGTCTCTGATGTCAATTTTGTTACTTTGAACTTTGATTTGAAAATTGATTGGCTATCACTGGGTTGAACTTGTGTATATGTATATATATCTGCTTCCAGAGAAATCGTTCTTTGCATGTTGTTGCATTGTAAAGTTATCTAAAATGTAGGCATGAGTGTATTTGTATAGCAATAAAATGACTACAGCTAAGAGGCGGAATCGTTGGCGTGGGTTGCTTTTGTCCTGTCTACTCAACAGTCATGAGCAAATCATCACCCTCCAGCTTCATGCCATTGTTAATCTCCAATTTCTTAACAATGCCGGCCTTGGGCGACTGCACCACCATTTCCATTTTCATGGCGGACAAGACCACCAAGGGCTGGCCCTTTTCCACCTTGTCACCTTCCTTGACACGAATATCGATCACAGTTCCCGGCATGGGGGCACCCACTTCATTCTTGTTGCTCTTGGAAGCTTTAGGATGAATGTGCAATTCCTAGAGGAGAAATTGGAAAAATTGATTAAAAAAAAAAACAAATTTCGAAGTCGTTATTCAAGTTACCTTCACTGCCTCCTTGTCGCGTATGAACACGGAACGCAATTGACCGTTCATTTCGAAGAACACCTCACGTTCACCATTGGACGTCAAGTCCTCAGCCATGGCCAAAGTCTTCAAACTGAGCGTCTTACCTCGCTCTAGATTAACTTCGAATTCTTCGCCCACCTTGGGGCCGGTCAAGAAAATGCGTGTATCCAGCTTGTCGACCGGCCCGTACGACTCGCGGAAGTGCAGGTATTCTTCGGTTACAGCGGGATACAAGGCGGCGGACATAACATCACGTTCGCTAACATGGGGATGCGATTGTTTCAGATCCTTTTTCAATTTGTCAAAGTCCAAGGGTGGCAAATTCTCTCCAGGGCGGCCCTCAATGCGTGGCATATCCTTTAGGACACGCGAACGCAATGGCTCGGGGAAGCCACCATGAGGTATGCCTATGGAACCCTGCAAGAATTCAACAACCGACTTGGGGAATGACAACTCCTCGGCCTTTTCCAACACTTCATCGGCGGTGAGTTTATTTTGCACCATAAATTGGGCCAAATCGCCCACGACCTTGGACGAGGGTGTAACCTTAATGATGTCGCCCAACAGCAGATTGGCTTCTCTGTAGGCCTTCTTGACATCCTCGAAGAAATCGCCCAGACCCAATGAGAAGGCTTGGAATTGCAAATTGGTATACTGACCGCCAGGAATTTCGTTCATGTAGACATCAGCATTGCCCGATTTCATGGTGGTGGTGCACTCGAACGGAGCATACAAAGTACGTGTTTGCTCCCAATAGGCTGAGTACTCGGAAACGTCTCCCAAGTTGTATTTGGTGTCCAGGGGAGTATCTTGCAAAGAGGCAACAATGGCACCCATTGAGGGTTGAGAGGTCATGCCGGACATGGAGTCCACCGCTACGTCGACAACATCTGCACCGGCTTCAGCGCAGGCCAACATGGAGGCGACGCCAGCGCCTGAGGTATCGTGGGTATGGATGTGAATGGGTACATCGGGATGTCTATCACGAATGGCTGTGATCAATAATCTATAAAAATGGCGGGGGAAACATTAAATTAGTGCATGTCATAGACCTAGTGCATGTGTTTAACCTACTTGGCAGCTTGAGGTTTGAGCAGACCAGCCATATCCTTGATACACAAAACATGAGTGCCAGCCTTGACCAGTTCATCGGCCAAGTTGGTGTAGTATTTCAGATCGTATTTGGTGCGTGAGGGGTCACTGACATCGCCCGTATACGAAATGGCAGCTTCAACAACACCGCCAGCCTTGCCGGCCGCTTCCATGCCCAAAATTAAATTGGGCAAGTAGTTCAAAGAATCGAACACACGGAAGATGTCCATACCAGTTTGTACCTAAACAATGATATTGTAAAGAAATTCCAGCAACAATTTCCAAATCATCTGGCCATACTCACCGCCAATTCACAGAATTTGAAGACAACATTATCCGGATAGTTGGTATAACCAACAGCATTAGCACCTCTCAACAACATCTGGAATGGTATATTGGGTATCAAGTTGCGCATCTCCTCCAAACGTTCCCACGGGCATTCGTGCAGGAAACGCAAGGCCACATCAAATGTGGCACCGCCCCAATTCTCCAGCGAGTACAAATTGTTGAATTTGTTGGCCACGAATGGTGAGATATTCAACAGATCATGAGAACGTACACGTGTGGCCAACAGCGACTGATGGGCATCCCGGAAGGTGGTGTCCATCAGCAAGAGGTTCTTGCGCGAACGTACCTCTTTGGCAAAGGCCTCCGGACCCTGGGTGGTTAAGATGTGACGCAGACCTTTTGGTGGCTCGGTAACTGGACGGGTGAAAATGGGGGTTTGGGGAAGAAAATAAAATACACAGAAAACCAACTAATTAATGGAAGTGCCCAAAGATTACCAACAGATTTCAAAAATTTAGTTTAGGTTAAGTATATATGTATGCAAGTACGTAGAAGCTTTAAGCTGTTGTTGTGCATTACATTTGGTATTTTAGAACCCTTTTATCCTTTTCTTTTCGGTTAGTACATTTTTGGCAGAGTTAATTTAGTTTGTTGAAAACATATAATATTGAAAATCATATATATATCGTAAATTATATACACAACATAAATAAATAATACAAATATATGTTTTTAAATACATAAATAAATGTACAAAATGAACATAAATATAATATAATATCATCAAGTATATATAAGTCGTGGATCCAAAGTCTCGCTAAAGTCCTAAAGAAAGGGTGGTATTTTAAATTAACTAAAATGAAAATAAAGCCTGTAACTAAACTTGTAAAAAGTTTTAAAGCTCTCTAGCTTACTTCTTGTCCAGCAAAAAGTTTTATATTCATAGAAAAACTTGTGAAGGAGCGAACAACAATTTTTTAGATTATAAATATAGTACAAATTTTATGAATATATATTTGATTTGAACTGGAATATTGTCCTGGCTCAAGACCATTTTGCATCTATATTTAATAGAATGCAAATTTATTACCAAATGGCATGGTGATATTTATTACTTGGCTGCAGACTAACACTATTATGATTTCGACCCTGTCAAAGGGTATTTTTCCAAGTGGCTTCGCAGCTACCTTTCAATATCAAACCCGGTCTCTTTAAGGAAATGATTCTCACAAACGAACGAGAAGCACAACTCACTTGATTGTAGACCAAAAAATACAAACGTTTTTTCTAATATGAATATATATTTTTATACCCTCTACCTCCAGGATGGGGGTATGCTAACTTTGTCATTCCGTTTGTAACACCTTGAAATATCGACCTGGGACCCTATAAAGTATATATATTCCTGATCGTCATAAAATTCTAAGACGATCTAGCGATGTCCGTCTGTTGAAAGCACGCTAGCATCTAAGCGAGAGGAGCTAGAATGTTCAAATTTTCCATAAATGCGTTTTATAGTCGTAGATCGGTTGGGATTGAAACGGGCGAAATCGGCCCAAAGGGAAAAAATTTTCCCTCACAAGGACTAAAAATTCCCATAATAATCCCTAATATTTTAGCGTATTTAAGCATGTTTTTTGAATATGACTGTTTATATTGCTTCATATTTGGTACGCATTCCCCTTATAGCAAAAACGTGCACCATAAAGTGATTATTATTTGTAGGGGGTGAAATGGGGCAAAAAATGGATAAAAATGGTACATATTAAACGACAACAGCTAGAAACACGAAATTCGGTGTGTACATTCCTCTAATTGAATAGATACATAATTTAAAAGTATTTTTTCCAAATTCGTACGTTTAACCCATTCGTTCCCACTGTACTCGCTTGGGTACAGAAAAACGGCCAAAACAACCGAACTACAATTTTCTTTGGGCGTTAATGGGTTAAGTGGTAAAATGGGAATAGAGGTATAAAAATGGTACCAACCAAACGGCTGTACCTAGAATAATGAAATTCGGTGTATACATTCCTCTGATTGCATAGACAAGGGGTTAAAATGAACAAGTAAGAAGGCGTTAAGTTCGGCCGGGCCGAATCTTATATACCCTCCACCACGGAGTGCATTCCACAGTATTAAAGATTAAAGGATGTCGACTTTACATAGAAGCAAGTACCATATTACGAAAATTGTGATATTTTTATTAACATTACTATATTTGTTTACTATTTCAAATTATAATGTATACTTATGCGCACTGTTTAAAATCTACTATTATATATAAATGAAATGCTGAAATTGTGAAAGTGAACATGGCTAAATATTAGGCGATTGTCAGTCGCCATTAAAAAGAAGCATTTTCAGATACAGACAAAATGGTAAGAACAAATTTTAAAGATATCCCCATTCGCCCCATTCTCCGCCCAAATGTACAAATTTCGAAAAAAAAACCTTTTTCGAGTGGTCATAGTCAGAATGTATACACCTAATTTCATGATTTCAACTTCAGCGGTTTGGTAGGTCCCATTTTTATCCATCTTTTTAGCTATATCCCTTAAAAGTACGAATTTCGAAAAATCCCTCTATTTTACGTGTCTATGCAATTAGAGGGATGAGATTAGAGGGATGTACACACCGAATTTCATGATTATAGCTGTTGTCGTATCATTGGTACCATATTTTATCCCTTTTTGTCCCATTTCGCCCGCTAAAACTTTTATTTTCTTTGTGGTGCTTCCAAGCTACAAGAGGAATGTCCGCAACAAATTTTAACTGTATGAAAATAAGAAATTTAATTAATAAGCCAAGGCTACCAATATTTGTATACTATATATGGATATAATACTTCAATTCATAAAGTAAATATAAGGGAGGAATCATAAATACCCTAAATATTGGGGGATAGAGAGTGTATTTTCAGCTAGAGTCGTTTGGTTGGTTGTATTTCCATCCTATTTTAATTTCAAAAGTATACATTTTGAAAATACTTTATCTCTCACGTACGCAGTATAAGACAACTTCATGATTCTAAAATTTTTTGTCGTAAAAGCAACAAAATAAAATACGAATTTGGAAAAAAATATTTTACGTTTCTATGCAGTCAGAGGAATTCCATGATTCCATTTTGTTGGTACCATTTTTATCCCCTTTTTCCAATTTTGCCCCCTCAAGAGTACGACTATCTAAAATCTCTTTATTTTACGTATCTACACAATTAGAGGGATGTACACACTGAATTTCATCATTCTAGCTGTATTCGTTTAGTTGGTACTATTTTTATCCCCTGTAGCCACTGTATCCCTTGAAAGTACGAATTTGGAAAAAACGTTTTATTTTTCGTGTCTATGCAGTCAGAGTAATGTATACTCCGAATTTCATGATTCTAGCTGCTGTCATTTGGTAGGTACTATTTTTATCCCCTTTTTCCATTTGAACCCCAAAAAGTACGAATTTTGGAAAGTTCTTTTATTTTACGTGTCTACGCAATCAAAGGAATGTATATATGGAATTTCACTATTCTAGGTGCAGCCTTTAGGTTGGTACTATTTTTATCCCTTTTGCCCCATTTAACCCCTTTAAAGTACGAATTTAGAAAAAATACTTTTATATTATTTATCTACTCTATTAGAGGAATGTACACGCCAAATTTCGTGTTTCTATCTGTTGTCGTTTGAAAGGTACCATTTTTATCCCTTTTTGTCCCATTTCGCCCCCTACAAATAAAAATCACTATATGGTGGCCTTTTATACTATAAAGGGAATGCGCATTGTGAATATCAATTAAATACAAGCTAATATGTTCAAAAAACATGCTGAAATACTCAAAATATTAGGGGTATTTTCAGTCCTTGTGAGGGAAAAATTTTTCCCTCTGGGCCGATTTCGTCCACTTTCAATCCCAACCGATCTACAACCATAAGACACATTTAGGAAAAATTTGAACCTCCTAGCTCATTTCGTTCGGCCGCTATCGTGCTTTCAACAGACAGACAGACAGACAGACAGACAGACGGACAGACGGACAGACGGACAGACGGACAGACGGACATGGCTATATCGTCTTAGAATTTTACCACGACCCAGAATATATATACTTTATGGGGTCTCCGATGAATATTTCAAGGTGTTACAAACGGAATGACAAAGTGAATATACCCCCATCCTGGAGGTGGAGGGTATAAAAAAAGTGTAAATTATTTGTTGTCATATCTTCAATTTTTCATAATAAATGAATATTGTCTTTTATTTTTTTTGTTTGAAATCTGTTTATATTTTGAATATGATTGTTAGGCAATACAGTTTCGATTTTTTTATTATTTTTTAATAAACTACTGAAAAAAAGATCATTCTGAAGATTTTCACTGAAATTTTGGTTCATTTTGCAAAAAATCTAAAAATCGTTAAAAATAGAAGCCATAATTTCACCACTTCCAACTCACTCACACAGTCACTAAAAATACATCTAAGGACACTATTATAAAGTTTCAAAAACAAATAATTAATGCAATCATAAAAATAAAATTTAAAAAAAAACGCGGCTATAATATTCTCCTTCAATATTTAAAAATTAATTAAAATTTCCTTCAATACAATTCATTTTTGATGCAATACTACCTACATATCTACCACAGATGCAAAATAACGCGAATTTCACGAAACTTTGTGGTCATGGTGTTTGCTAGGTATATTCCCGTAATATTCTAGAAGATTAGCTCATCAAAAATGTTGCTAATTTGCGAATAAAAAAGTTGTTTCTGTCTCCTGGAAAATTGTGTTTTTATAGATAGGCGTTGTTGTATATAAGCCCTCGTTATATTCTTTAAATTTTTCTATGATTTTATCTTTTCAAGTAATATTTAAAGTCGTTTGTTTAAATCGGTAGAAAATTTTTTATACCCTCCACCTCCAGGATGGGGGTATATTCACTTTGTCATTCCGTTTGTAACACCTTGAAATATTCATCGGAGACCCCATAAAGTATATATATTCTGGGTCGTGGTAAAATTCTAAGACGATATAGCCATGTCCGTCTGTCCGTCTGTCCGTCTGTCCGTCTGTCCGTCTGTCTGTCTGTCTGTCTGTCTGTCTGTTGAAAGCACGATAGCGGCCGAACGAAATGAGCTAGGAGGTTCAAATTTTTCCTAAATGTGTCTTATGGTTGTAGATCGGTTGGGATTGAAAGTGGACGAAATCGGCCCAGAGGGAAAAATTTTTCCCTCACAAGGACTGAAAATACCCCTAATATTTTGAGTATTTCAGCATGTTTTTTGAACATATTAGCTTGTATTTAATTGATATTCACAATGCGCATTCCCTTTATAGTATAAAAGGCCACCATATAGTGATTTTTATTTGTAGGGGGCGAAATGGGACAAAAAGGGATAAAAATGGTACCTTTCAAACGACAACAGATAGAAACACGAAATTTGGCGTGTACATTCCTCTAATAGAGTAGATAAATAATATAAAAGTATTTTTTCTAAATTCGTACTTTAAAGGGGTTAAATGGGGCAAAAGGGATAAAAATAGTACCAACCTAAAGGCTGCACCTAGAATAGTGAAATTCCATATATACATTCCTTTGATTGCGTAGACACGTAAAATAAAAGAACTTTCCAAAATTCGTACTTTTTGGGGTTCAAATGGAAAAAGGGGATAAAAATAGTACCTACCAAATGACAGCAGCTAGAATCATGAAATTCGGAGTATACATTACTCTGACTGCATAGACACGAAAAATAAAACGTTTTTTCCAAATTCGTACTTTCAAGGGATACAGTGGCTACAGGGGATAAAAATAGTACCAACTAAACGAATACAGCTAGAATGATGAAATTCAGTGTGTACATCCCTCTAATTGTGTAGATACGTAAAATAAAGAGATTTTAGATAGTCGTACTCTTGAGGGGGCAAAATTGGAAAAAGGGGATAAAAATGGTACCAACAAAATGGAATCATGGAATTCCTCTGACTGCATAGAAACGTAAAATATTTTTTTCCAAATTCGTATTTTATTTTGTTGCTTTTACGACAAAAAATTTTAGAATCATGAAGTTGTCTTATACTGCGTACGTGAGAGATAAAGTATTTTCAAAATGTATACTTTTGAAATTAAAATAGGATGGAAATACAACCAACCAAACGACTCTAGCTGAAAATATACTCTCTATCCCCCAATATTTAGGGTATTTATGATTCCTCCCTTATATTTACTTTATGAATTGAAGTATTATATCCATATATAGTATACAAATATTGGTAGCCTTGGCTTATTAATTAAATTTCTTATTTTCATACAGTTAAAATTTGTTGCGGACATTCCTCTTGTAGCTTGGAAGCACCACAAAGAAAATAAAAGTTTTAGCGGGCGAAATGGGACAAAAAGGGATAAAATATGGTACCAATGATACGACAACAGCTATAATCATGAAATTCGGTGTGTACATCCCTCTAATCTCATCCCTCTAATTGCATAGACACGTAAAATAGAGGGATTTTTCGAAATTCGTACTTTTAAGGGATATAGCTAAAAAGATGGATAAAAATGGGACCTACCAAACCGCTGAAGTTGAAATCATGAAATTAGGTGTATACATTCTGACTATGACCACTCGAAAAAGGTTTTTTTTTTCGAAATTTGTACATTTGGGCGGAGAATGGGGCGAATGGGGATATCTTTAAAATTTGTTCTTACCATTTTGTCTGTATCTGAAAATGCTTCTTTTTAATGGCGACTGACAATCGCCTAATATTTAGCCATGTTCACTTTCACAATTTCAGCATTTCATTTATATATAATAGTAGATTTTAAACAGTGCGCATAAGTATACATTATAATTTGAAATAGTAAACAAATATAGTAATGTTAATAAAAATATCACAATTTTCGTAATATGGTACTTGCTTCTATGTAAAGTCGACATCCTTTAATCTTTAATACTGTGGAATGCACTCCGTGGTGGAGGGTATATAAGATTCGGCCCGGCCGAACTTAACGCCTTCTTACTTGTTTAATTATACAATTATTTCTAAAGAATTTATATACATATATACATATTTCTACATCGCGATTTAACAATAATATACAAATTGAGAGAAATTCAAATTTCAAATTGTACATTGTGTTAAAAGAAATTCCTAAAACTATGTACATACATGTTCCCTGATATACCTACTCCACTACCTTTTTTACAGACTTTGGATCCACCACCACTCTCACCGATAAAACACCATAAGAAATGTATGTAACGTACCTTTAGCTTCACCACGTGTTTCACGTTCAATGGCCTCGGGTGATAAGTCTTCAATGTTTTTAGGTTTTTTGTTTTGAAAACGTGGCGAAGATCAGATTGGATGTTGCCGATTTTTTGTGGTGATATGATTGAGTTTTGTTTGTGTTTTTTTTTGGTTTTAAAATGATTTTGATGTAACATTTGAGGTTTTTAGGCGTGGATTAATAACAAAATGCAACACACATAAAAGTAAATAAATTAAAAATATGTTGAAGAAAAAAAAAAATTAAATTAAAAAAGGAAACAGAAAATTTATAAACAATAAGTATGGAGTAATAAAAGCATATAGGGAAGGATTCTTCTTCGTTTTAAGAGAAGCGTTTGTGTCGCTTGGAGAAAAGAAGCAAAGTCACATATAAAAGGATAGACTGAAAGGTCCCACCACTTTCATGAATTCGAAGTTTATATAAAAAAGTCGATGAGTCTATATACGACTACAATGTCCAATTATCCTCTATACTTAAATTATCAAAGCTACCCCCTCCTACTTTCCGGTCCTAATACAATTTTTTGGTAGAATTTTTGTATATCAACCCATGTACGTCCTAGAAGTCATTCGTGGCATGTATGTTCGGAATTTTCAAAATAAATCTATTATGGAGATTGTAAATACTAAATCCTGATTTTGTTACACGAACAAAATGTTATTCTTCGGGATTTTGTGAAGAAATCTTTAATAAGAACGGGAAGTGTTCGAGTATAAACCATGTTCGGATATCCTAACGAAGTCTACTTTTATGGGATTTTGTCCGCAGCACAGTGGTTCAGAATCAAAATCCATCGGCCAAACTTCTATAACTTTTTTCTACACCATTTCCAATTGAAATTGGGAAAATTCCAATTGAAATTGATAAATTCCATTTGGAATTGAGATTTTCCATTTGAATTTGAAAAAATTCCAATTGAAATTGAGATTTTCCATTTGAAATTGAGAATAATCCAATTGAAATTAAGAATTTCCATGTCATAATGAGAAAATTCCAATTGAAATTGAGAATCTCCATTTGTAATTGAGAAAATTTCAATTGAAATTGAGAAATTCAATTTCCTTTGAAAATTTCTCAATTTGAAATGTAAATTCTCATTTTTCATTCAATTTTAGCAATTTGAAATGGGAATTCTTAATTCCAATTGGAATTTTCTCAATTATAAATGGAAATTCTCAGTTTCAGTTCGAATTTTCTCATTATGAAATGGAAATTCTCAATTTCATTTGGATTATTCTCAATTTTAAATGGAAAATCTCAATTACAATTGAAATTTTCTCGAATTCAATTGGAATTTTCTCAATGTGAAATGGAAATTCTCAATTTCAAGTGGAATTGTGCCAATTTCAATTGGAAATGGTGACAATGAAATTAGATTCAATCATTATTTTGAAATATTAACATTGAAAATCGGCCAATCGGATATATTTTAGAAATTAGCCCAAAGTCGTATTTTTTAAAACAGGGTTATTTTTAAAATATTTGTTACAAACAAACTTTATTTGACGCAAACACAGTTTTTGGCGCCATAATAAAGCTAACCACAATATCTAAAAAACAAATTCGAGTGAAAATCTCTTAAAATGTGAGAGAAACAGTTCGACAAAGTCGAAAAATGATTTTCAAATTTCAATTTTCAAAATCTGAAAATGGTAAAAATCTGTAATACGGGAAAAAATAAAACCTTTTCTTCGAATTATGAATAAATACGTAAAATAATGTTAAAAAAAGAACAAAAAATTAAAATTTTACTTTTCTTTAAAATCGAAAAAATACGAAAAGTCGTTAACTTTGGGCTAATTTCTAAAGTGTATCTTCTTGCTCGATTTTCAATGTCAATACCTTAAAATAATCCTTGGGTCCTTGTCTAATTTCATTTTTTTGCGGAACTTAAAAATGTTTATTAAAAATTTTACTTTTCTTTAAAATCAAAAAATACAGAAAGTCGTCAACTTTAGGCTAATTTCTAAAAAAATTATTTTTGTCCGATTTCAATGTCAATACCTCAAAATAATCCTTGGGTCCTTGTCTAATTTTAATTTTTTACAGATCTTAAAAATGTTTGCTAAAAATTTTACTTTTCTTTAAAATCGAAAAATACGAAAAGTAGTCAATTTTGGGCTAATTTCTAAAGTGTATCTTCTTATTGCCCGATTTTCAATTTCAATACCGCAAAACTATCCTTGAGTTCTTGTCTAATTTCAATTTTTTACAAAACTTAAAAATATTTATTAAAAATTAATCTAAAAATAATAATATCTAAAATGTATCTCCGATTTTCAATGTCAATACCTCAGAATAATCCACTTATTAGAGATTTTGTCAAGAAATCTAGTACAATTTGTATGGTGAGTGTAGAAAATTTCAAAATAATCCTTGCGTCCTTGTCTAATTTAAATTTTTAATGAACTTAGAAATTTTACTAAAATTTCTACTTTTCTTTAAAATCGAAAAATACGAAAATTAGTCTACTTTGGGCTAATTTCTAAAATGTATCTTATTGCCCGATTTTCAATGACAATACCTCAAAATAATTTTTTACAGAACTTAAAAATGTTTACTCTGCGCCCATCATTTACAATATCCACAGAAATTTGATTTCCTATACGAACATGGTTTAAATAAAACAAATGCTAATAGCCATGTTCGGGCTGTGTTAACAAAATCCACTTATTAGAGATTTTGTCAAGAAGATTTCAAAATAATCCTTGCGTCCTTGTATAATTTCAATTTTTTACAGAACTTAAAAATGTTCACTCAAAATTTTACTTTTCTTTAAAATCGAGAAATACCAAAAGTAGTCAACTTTGGGCTACTTTCTAAAATGTCTGTTATTGCCCGATTTTCAATGACAATACCTCAAAATAATCCTTGGGTCCTTGTCTAATTTCAATTTTTTACAGAACTTAAAAATGTTTACTCTGAACCACTGTAAGCCCATCATTTACAATCTCCACACAAATTGAATTTCCTATACGAACATGGTTTAAATAAAAAATGTCAATAGCCATATTCGGATATGTGAACAAAATCCACTTATTAGATTTTGTCAAGAAATCTACTACAATTTGTATGGATAATGTAGAAAACTTCTTCACAAAATCTTAATAAAGGGTATTTTGTTAACATATCCGTATATGGCTTAAAGATGAAGAGTTAAAAATCATATTCGGATGTTATCAAAATCTACTTTTTCGGAAAATAAAAAAATTTACTTGATTCCGAACCACTGTGCGCCGATCATTTACAATCTCCACACAAATTGGATTTCCTATACGAACATGGTTTAAATAAAAAATATAAATAATAGCCATATTCGGATATGTGAACAAAATCCACTTATTAGACATTTTGTCAAGAAATCTACTACAATTTGTGTGGAGAATGTAGAAGATTTCTTCACAAAATCTGGAAGAAGTGGATTTCGTTAAATATCCGTACATGGCTTAAAGGTGAAAGTGAAGTTAAAAATCATGTTCGAATGTTATCAAAATCTACTTATTCGAAAGTTGGTTGAGAATCTACTATAATTTGTCATTTTGAGAAATAGGGAGATTTCTCAAAATGTCTTGGTTAACATATCCGAGCATATCTAAAGAAAAGTCCAAGTCCTGAAAATGTTGCTATGACAAAACGACCCAACTGTGCTAATCAACAATCAATAAAATCTGTGTTTAAGTCCGAAAACGTTAATTTTCTGTAAAAATCCCAAAAAATTTAATTTTATTAGTTAAGCAAACATGAAGTGCAGCTAAAAATGCGGGGTATAGTGGCTTCCAGTAGATTGGCGTTTGATCCCCATTGAATGGTCTCACCCCCGTCCCCCTAAAATTTGTCTCAAAATCCCCTCATTCATAGTCATACCATTTAGAGCTGGCTGGCTAGCTTTACTATAGGCTTTTTTGCAAATAATGTCAAATGGAAATTGGAAACTCCTTTTAACTTACCCAAAGGCACGGATGGTATGTGTGGCTTAACCTCGGCTGGTTTCAAGCTCGTCGCCAAGGGGGTTTGTGGTCCATTCACCAACACCTCGCCCAAATAGTTCAACAGCTTTTGAGCACGATTTTGCGACACACGGAACTTGAACAATTGAGGATGTTCATCGATGAAGTAGGTGTCCAGCACGCCATGGAGGAATTTCTGATTTTCCAACACGTTCAACAAGAATGGTATATTCGTCTTAACACCACGTATGCGGAATTCGCGCAGAGCACGATTCATTTTTGAGGCAGAGCTTTGCAAATCACTGGCATGTGAGATAATTTTGACTAGCAGCGAATCGTAATAGGGCGAGATGATGGCACCGGCAAACGCCGAGGCACTGTCCAAACGAATGCCCATACCCTCACCGGAACGGAACACCTCCAAGCGTCCCGTGCTGGGTTGGAAATCATTGGCGGGATCCTCGGTAGTAACGCGGCACTGGATGGCATAGCCGCGAGACTTTATCTTGTCTTGAGTGTAGCCCAACTCGGGCAGAGTCATGCCCTCGGCTACACGAATTTGCGATTGCACCAAATCGATGCCGGTAATCTCCTCCGTCACGGTGTGCTCGACCTGTAGGCGGGCATTCACCTCAATGAAAAAGAAGTTGCCATTCTCGTCGCACAAGAACTCCACGGTGCCGGCATTTTCATAGCCGACATGCTTGGCCAAACGGACGGCGGCATCTGTCATCTTGTCGCGCACCTCTTTGGGCAAACGCGGAGCCGGAGCAATTTCGACGACCTTCTGATGGCGACGTTGCACCGAGCAATCACGTTCGAACAAGTGGACTACATTGCCCGCCTTATCACCCAACAGCTGGACTTCGATGTGACGAGGGCGCTCAATGAATTTCTCAATGAACATAGCACCGTTGCCAAAGGCAGCTTTGGCCTCCGAACTGGCTCGCTGAAACATCTCCTCGACTTCGTCCATTTTGCGCACCACACGCATACCACGACCACCACCACCATAGGCGGCCTTGAAAATTACGGGCAGGCCATGTTTCTTGCAGAAGTCGACAGCTTCTTCCTTTGTGGTCACGGGGCCATCTGTGCCGGGGACAATGGGGACTCCGGCCTCAATGGCGGCAATACGAGCCGCCACCTTGTCACCCATCTGTTGAACAACTTTCGGTGAGGGACCAATGAACCGGAGACCGGCATCAATGACCGACTGGGCGAAATCACTGCGTTCGGAAAGGAAACCATAACCCGGATGCACAGCATCCACATCATTCTCTTTGCAAACACGAATAATCTCTGGAATGTTTAAGTACGCCTCCACGGGCGGCAAACCCTTGCCCACCAAATACGATTCGTCGGCCTTCTGACGATGCATGTGCATTTTGTCCTGTTCCGAATAGATGGCTACCGATTTAATGCCCAATTCGGTACAGGCACGGAAGACGCGTATGGCGATTTCACCACGGTTCGCCACCAAAACGGAGCGAATCGGTTTGTATTCAACCTGGAAAAGTTTGGGAGGGATTAAAATTGTGAATATGAGATTACGATCTGGTCTTACCTGTGTGGAGTAGGCATTTTTGTTGTAGAAATAAACACGAACACGTGGTGTTGTCTGGCGCAATGTTTTGAAGGCCGATTGTGCTGCACCGAACAACATTTTGAACTACAATGAAAGAAAGACAGGTCGGGGATAGAATTAATAATTGCGGGAGAAATTGAAGATACAATTGTAAATTTAAAATCAATGTCATTATTTGAAATGCATAATTATAAATCAGCTGTCAACGTTCAAGGCCGCTGGCAATGGCTTCAAGACATCTTAAACGATGGGTACAATACCACAGTAAATCGTCGAGGTATCACCATATCCTCGAGGATTTACTATCCTCGACGACATTTTCATAACAGTGTCACAAAAATCATATATCATCATCTCCTATCATGTCGTCGACGAACATTGAGCGACAATGTCACCAAACTGTTGTCGTTGGTGGTCATATCACGACGATGTCGTCACATCTCTATTGTCGGCAATGTCGCCATTAGTAATCAAAACAGGACAAACGGAGCGTTACTTCTCCTATCTTGTCGTCGACGAACACTGACCGACAATGTCGTCACGTTTTCTTCAACGATGAGATTATCGACAATATCGTCGAAGTCTGTATTATCGACAATGTTGGCAAGTACAGTAGAAGGAAAAAACCCAATCAGCTGATGTCGCAGTTGAAAATGTCATTTTCGAATTTCAAAAAAAAAAATGAAATTTGTGCCCAATTGTGCCGTAAAAAGTTATTCGAAAAATTGACCGATATATATGGTGACACTCCGCACAAATCTCCGACGACAGTGTCACAAAATCATACACGTCCCCTATCTTGTCGTCGACGAATATTGATCGACAATGTCTCCAAACTGTCTTATATGATCAGATTACGACAATGTCGTCGCGTTGTCGTTGGTGGTCATATCTATTGTCGTCAATGTCGCCATTAGTAATCAAAACTGGACAAACGGAGCGTTACTTGTCCTATCTTGTCGTCGACGAACACTGAGCGACAATGCCGTCACATTTTCTTCAACGATGAGATTATCGACAATATCGTCGAAGTCTGTATTATCGACAATGTTGGCAAGTACAGTAGAAGGAAAAACCCTAATCAGCTGATGTCCAAGTTGAAAATGTCATTTTCGAATTTCGAAAAATGAAATTTGTGCCCAATTGTGCCGTAACAAGTTTTTCGAAAAATTTAATTGAATTGATGAGCGCTCCGGTAGTCGAGTTGGTAGCGTGCTCGGCTATCAGCGTGGGGTTGTCTGTCGCTGCAATAACTAGCTACAATGGTCTTAGTCACCCCGGCTCAATCCCTGGACCCAAAATTATAATATCAATTTACATACTTTGTATTGTAATTCATAATAAATAAAATTTTTTTAGTTTTTTTCGTTTGTTTTTTTAAAAAAATCGCTGGGATTGTCATTTCGTTTTTTTTTGAAAAAAAGAAAAAATCAAAAGTTTTGCTGGATTGTGCTAGCGGATTACATAATTGTGCCGTTTTTTAAAAAGTCCCAGTTGAAAATGCCATTTTCGAAAAAAAAAATGAAATTTGTGCCCAATTTTGCCGTAAAAAGTTTTTCGAAAAATTGACCCATATATTGCGAAAAATCTTTTTTTTTTTTTCAAAAAAAAAAATCGCTGGGATTGTCATTTCGATTTTTTGAAAAAAAAAAACAAAAGTTTTGCTGGATTGTGCTAGCGGAGTACATAATTGTACCGTTTTTTTAAGTTTTATCTCAAGCTGTTTTCGTAAAAATCGCAATTTTCGAAAAAAATCGTAGAATTACCATTTTGTTTTTTTTTCGCAAAAACAAAAGTTGTGCCCAATTGCGCTGCAAAAAGTTTTTCGAAAAAATGAAAATTGACAGTTATTTGCGAAAAATCTTTTTGCAACAAAAATGGCTGAAATTTTCATTTTAAGTTTTTTTTTTGACAGCAAAAGTTGTGCTAGGTTATTCTAGAGGAGGGTGTTATTGTGCCGTTTCAAGCTAAGTCCTATCTCAAAAAACGACAATTAATTTTTTTAAAGTGCTAATTTAAATGGCTAATAAAATAATCGCCATTTTAAAGTTTGCAAAAATCGCGAGTTTTAAAAATCCAAAAGTTGTGCTGATTTGTGCTCGCCTAGCACAATTTCGCTATCATATTTCGGGAAAATCGCTAATTAAAATTTTGGTGATTTTTAAAATAAATGCTCTAATTTTGTTAAAATCGCGATTTTTGCCAAATCAAAAATTGTGCTTGATTGTGCTCGTCTAACACTTTTTTTCATAATACATCAAAAAGTGCTAATGTCAATGGTTAATAAAATAATCGCCATTTTCATTTTTTAGCCATTTTCAAGTTTGCAAAAATCGCGGATTTTAAAAATCCAAAAGTTGTGCTGATTTGTGCTCGCCTAGCACAATTTTGCTATCATATTTCGGGAAAATCGTTAATTAAAATTTTGGCGATTTTTAAAACAAATGCTCTAATTTTGTTAAAATCATGATTTTTCCCAAACCAAAAATTGTGCTTGATTGTGCTCGCCTAGCACAATTTTTTCATAATACACCAAAAAGTGCTAATTTAAATGGCTAATAAAATAATCGCCATTTTAAAGTTTGCAAAAATCGCGAGTTTTAAAAATCCAAAAGTTGTGCTGATTTGTGCTCGCCTAGCACAATTTTGCTATCATATTACAAAAGGCGCCAACTTTTTGTAAAAGTCCCAAATTTTTTTTAATTATTATTACAGTAGACACTACTGAAGGAAGTTCTTCACAAGTTTTCGTTCTAGCGAAAGTGAAAACTGCAGAGACCCCCATGACATATGTATTTTAAAATACATTTCATACATTTTATTATATTTTATGGTTATTTCATACATATGTATGATCTGTTCAATGAACTACATTTAATAGCACAGAATTACAAACCGAAATTGTTTGAAGTTAACCACAAAGTGAATGGATAGCGTCTGTTGTAGTAGTTGTCCGTCAGCCGTTTTACTCAGATCCGCTGCCATTGTAACACACAAAAAAATAAAACTGCAAAACCTTTAGAGTACAACTTCAATTTAATTGCAAACAAATGTATTAGCAATAACAACTTAAATAACTTGCGTGTTTGTAGGTTATTTTTATTATGCACTTTTAATTTTTGGCATGACTGAACTTTTGGCAAAACTCGGAATACGACCAAAACATATTCTAAGTCATAGGTTGTAAAGGGTGATTTTTTAAGAGCTTGATAACTTTTTTTTAAAAAAAAACGCATTGCTTTATCGGTTCTTTATTTGAAACGTTAGATTGGTCCATGACATTTACTTTTTGAAGATAATTTCATTTAAATGTTGACCGCGGCTGCGTCTTAGGTGGTCCATCCGCTTAGTCCAATTTTGGCATTTCCACGTTTTTGAGTAACAGAGACCCAATTGGTGCGAACGGCGACGAATCGAAAATTGGTGGTCATCATTAACACTGGCCGATACAGCTGCGATATTTTCTTCAGTTCGCACTCTACGTAAGCGTGTTGGTGGTTTAATGTCCAACAATGTAAATTTGGTGCGAAATTTAGTCACAATAGCCCGAATAGCCGCTTCAGTGGGTCGATTAAACTGACCATAAAATGGAAGCGCGCAATGAACTTTCTTAACAGAGCACGCATTTTGATAATAAAATTCAATAATTTGCAAGCGTTGTTCGTTTGTAAGACGATTCATGATGAAATGTCAAAGCATACTGAGCATCTTTCTCTTTGACACCATGTCTGAAATCCCACGTGATCTGTCAAATACTAATGCATGAAAATCCTAACCTCAAAAAAATCACTCTTTAGTTGCGTTACAATTCCAATGCCTCAAATGAACTTAAAATAAGTCAAATTGAACTAAAACTAATTTGAAATAAGGACATAAAATTTGAAATAAGGAAATAAAAGAACAGTTAAGATTGTTTTATTTTATTCCATGCTTTATATAAGGTTACTTTCTATATATGTTTGTGTGCCACAAAATTTGAAATCAATTTTTGAAAGCTTTTTTCTCAACCAATTTTGCTCAAATTTTGCACACTTAATCATTTTCGATGACAATACAAGGAAATGGAAAAATTTGACCAATTGGACAAAGGGGCGTGGCACCTCCCATACAAAGTTAAAACCTATTATTGAATATTGTCAGTTCTATGACACCTAGAGTGCTGAAATTTTGCGTAAGTGCATCTAGCATCAATGTGCATAGCTGTGCCAAAAATGGGCGGTATTGGAAAAGTGGGCGTGGAACCTCCCATACGAAGTTAAAACCTATTATTGAATATTGTCAGTTCTATGACACCTAGAATGCTGAAATTTTGTGTAAGTGCATCTAGCATCAATTCGCATAGTTGTGCCAAAAATGGGCGGTATTGGAAAAGTGGGCGTGGCATCTCCCATACGAAGTTAAAACCTATTATTGAATATTGTCAGTTCTATGACACCTAGAGTGCTGAAATTTTGTGTAAGTGCATATACCATCAATGTGCATAGTTGTGCCAAAAAGGGGCGGTATTGGAAAAGTGGGCGTGGCACCTCCCATACGAAGTTAAAACCTATTATCGAATATTGTCAGTTCTATGACACCTAGAGTGCTGTAATTTTGTGTAAGTGCATCTAGCATCAATTCGCATAGTTGTGCCAAAAATGGGCGGTATTGGAAAAGTGGGCGTGGCATCTCCCATACGAAGTTAAAACCTATTATTGAATATTGTCAGTTCTATGACACCTAGAGTGCTGAAATTTTGTGTAAGTGCATCTAGCATCAATTCGCATAGTTGTGCCAAAAATGGGCGGTAATGCAAAAGTGGGCGTGGTACCTCCCATACAAACCACAAATTAAAAATCTATTATTTCTGCTCCTGATAACGCAGTAATTTTTCCTTCTACAAAAGATAACTAAAAAAGAATTTCTAGGCCCAATAGAATTCTGCTTGCATAAAGCATGGATTTGAAAAAAATTTTTTTTTTGATTTACTAGTTATTATTACTTCAACAGTCTCTACCCAATTACAGGAATTTGAATTCGAATGTTGGATGTTATAAAATGTCTGTACAACTAATAGACATTTTAATTTAATAATGTATTTGAAATTTATTGGATTTGTTTTGGAATATTGCAACATTAGAAATTGTAATAGAATTAAGCCCCTATTTTCCATTTGTAACTAAAACCCAGCTGCCAGGAATGAAACACGTTGCCAACTCGGTCTTTTCATTCAACATGCTGTAAGCCCCAATAAAGTTACTGTAATAAAGTCAAAGCCATAACCATAATCGGGATTATTTACAAAGATGTATGGCCACGTTTTATTTAGAAGCCCAGCAAAAAGGCGTTAAGTTCGGCCGGACCGAACTCCACCACGGAATCCATTCGACAGTATTACCGGCTGATAAGAGGCTGCTAACTTTACATAGAAGTGCACTACCATATTAGGAAAATTTTGTTGCTTCATTATTATAATATTAATAGTCTTCTACAATATATAAAAATAAAACTTCAAGTGGAATCTAAAAGTGAACATTAATCTTTAAAAATTTAAACTAATTAGCTAGAAACAATTTCCCTCAAGCCCGATTCCCCCATTTACAATTTCTTGATTCCAGCTACAACCATAATGTTTGTACCATTTTGATAGGAAAAGTTTTAATATTGAAGATCCAATACGTTACAGACTGGAATATACTCGCCTAATTTAACGATTTTAGCTACAACCGTTTGCTTGGTACCAGTTTCACTCCCTTTTCCACGTTGACCCTACGCAGACGAGTGCTAATACTGAATATCATAATTCTAGCTTTAGCCGCTTTATTGGTGGTATATAGCTGTAGCCATTTGGTTGGTACTATTTTTATCCCCATTTGACCTATTTTCGGCGTAAAATTACAAATTTCGAAAAAAATCTTTTTGTTTCGCATCTTCACAGTCAGATGAATGTATTCACCGAATTACATGATTTCAACTTCAGCTGTTTGGTTAGTACTATTTTTATCCCTCTTTTCCAACTGTTTCCCTTTCGGTGTCAATGAAATAAACACACCGAATTTCATTAATATAGCTGTAGCCTTTTGGTTGGTACTATTTTTATCCCCATTTGACCCATTTTCCACATAAAAGAAAAAATTTCGAAAAAAATCTTTTTGTTTCGCATCTTCACAGTCAGATGAATGTATTCACCGAATTACATGATTTCAGCTTCTGCTGTTTGGTTGGTACCATTTTTATCCCTCTTTTCCAATTGTTTCCCTTAAAAGTACGCATTTGGAAATCTCCCTCTATTTTACGTGTCTACGCAATTAGTGGGATGTACACACCGAATTTCATGATTCTAGCTGTTGTCGTACCATTTTTATCACTTTTTTGTCCCAAATTTAATCCCATTTAGATCTCGAAGGTACGAATATGGAAAGATCTCTTTATTTTCGCGCCTATGTTGTCAAAGAAATGTACACACGAATTTCATTAATATAGCTGCAGCCGTTTGGTTGGTACTATTTTTATCCCCATTTGACCTATTTTCCGCGTAAAAGTACTAATTTCGAAAAAATTCTTTTTGTTTCGCATCTTCACAGTCAGATGAATGTATTCACCGAATTACATGATTTCAACTTCAGCTGTTTGGTTGGTACCATTTTTATCCCACTTTTCCAATTGTTTCCCTTAAAAGTACGAATTTTGAAAACTCCCTCTATTTTACGTGTCTACGCAATTAGAGGGATGTACACACCGAATTTCATGATTCTAGCTGTTGTCGTACCATTTTTATCCTTTTTTTGTCCCAAAAGTACGAATTTTGAAAAATTCCTCTATTTTATGTGTCTACGCAATTAGAGGGATGTACACACTGAATTTCATGATTCTAGCTGTTGTCGTATCATTGGTACAATTTTTATCCCATTTTGCCCGCTAAAACTTTTATTTATTTTTTGGTGCTTTTAGACTACAAGACTCAAGTGTACGCAACAAATTCAACAAATCAGGTGCATATAAAGCAGAAATTTAAAAATAATGCTTAAGTAGTCTAAATATTAGGGGGTATTTTCAGTCCTTGTTAGGGAAAAAATTTTCCCTCTGGGCCGATTTCGCCCACTTTCAATCCCAATCGATCTGCAACCATTGGTGAAGATTCCAATTTTCACTACTTCCGAATCACAAGATGAACATCTTTTACACTTCTTTGGGTGCTTTTTGTTTGCTGGGAGGTTTTCGAGGTTCTTAATCTCGTACCCAAGAAATATAGTGGATCTTTTTTACCATATATATGCCGCGTGGATTTCTTATATGGGAAAGGCTATCCATATATACAAATTTAAGCAAATTTTCTTCAAACTCAAACACATACGTCCCTGTCCGAAAAAAAAATCATTTGTGCCAAATTTAATTGAGATCGCACTTCGGACAAGAATAGATGGACAGAGTTAAATAGATTTATAATCTGATGCCAAATCGATCGGCATAATAAATGATAGATCTGCACGCTTTATTTTCGGGTGTCGAACATACAAATGACATAAAGACAACATAAAATAATTGTGAAACGTTTACTAAGACTTCTTACTTCGAAACATTGCATCGAAGTTAACACATGAGTCGCTTTTGATACTTGCAAGTCTTGAGATTAAGTTAGTAAAAAATTTGAACTATTTTTTTATGCATAGATGACCCTGGCCGCTTCTCAAGCGAGCCTAACTAACATCACACTTCCTATCATGTGCCATAATAAGAATTACAATTTTTTTTTCATTTGCAATTCGGTCTGAAACACGAGCACACGATCAACCTTAACTTGTCTGTCTGATTCTGTTTCACTTGAACTTGAAATGAAACAAGTTTTGAATTTTTGTTTTCTTTTTTTTTCATTTTAGACAAATGAGTGCAAAATGTAAACAAATGAATCTGTCTGCCTGTACGTGTGTATGAAATTTGCAACCGGTTTCTTTTGAAAATATTTTAACGCAAAAAAGTAAAGTCAGAACCTGCGGGATAAAAACAATGTGGACGGGTATGTTTTCAATGCGAGATTGTTTATCGGCATCGGTCTGTAAAAAGAAAGCCGTGTTTAAATGCGTCGTAATATTCGTTAATATTTCGCTGAGACTGATGTATGAGTCCATGTATTCATGTAGATACTTGAATTGGCTTGAAAATTTTCGGTGTGATTAATTTTGAAATTAAAATTTAATAGCATAATTAAGACCGGTAACAATAAACAATTTAAAAACAAGTTAGAGCTAACCTATATATTAGTTATAGCCCAGAAAAAAATATCTAGATTTTTAGAGCTACTGAGGGTGCATTGAAATAAACATTGCTGAAACTCTGCATGACTCTACATCTTCACAGTCAGATGAATGTATTCACCGAATTACTTGATTTCAACTTCAGCGGTTTGGTTGGTACCATTTTTATCCCTCTTTTCCAATTGTTTCCCTTAAAAGTACGAATTTTGAAAACTCCCTCTATTTTACGTGTCAACGCAAATAGAGGGATGTACACACCGAATTTCATGATTCTAGATGTTGTCGTACCATTTTTATCCCTTTTTTGTCCCAAATTTAACCCATTCGTTTCCACTATACTCGCTTGAGTACAGAAAAACGGGCAAAACAACCGAACCACAATTTTCTTTGGGCGTTAATGGGTTAATCCCATTTAGATCTCGAAGGTACGAATATGGAAAGATCTCTCTATTTTCGCGCCTACGTTGTCAATGAAATGTACACACCGAATTTCATTAATATAGCTACAGCCGTTTGGTTGGTACTATTTTTATCCCCATTTGACCTATTTTCCGCGTAAAAGTACAAATTTCGACAAAATTCTTTTTGTTTCGCATCTTCACAGTCAGATTTTTAGAGCTACTGAGGGTGCAATGAAATAAACATTGCTGAAACTCTGCATGACTCGGTTGTAATAGAGTTTGAGAGGGTTTAACAGATTTAACAATTGGTTAGAAGTAACTTGACTTAATTTTGTTCATTAGGCCTGTTCGATTAGGCTTACTAGCTTAATATTTGTATGGAATTTACTCGCATAACAAGAAAGTAGCTTGCCACTCTCTTAGTTACCGAGTAAGATGTTGCCAGATTTTTATCTTTGATTTATTTAAATAAAACCAATGCATAAAAATGTTGCCACCTTATCAAGTCTCTTAATTTTAAGCTAGTAAGTCCAATCGAACAGCTCTATTGTTTTTAATAATTATAAATAGAAGTCTGAGAAGTTTTTCTTTTGCAGTAAATTGTTTGTAGTTTTATTTTATTTATTTTGTGATAATGTGATAATAATGCCCAGACGGAAATAAAACGGATGCTGTTGAAGATCGACCATATGATCGCATTCAGCTGATGCTGGAAGGTTAAAGATCGACGTCAGCTGATGTGCGTATAACAATACGGTAACATCCACGTGCAGGTGGCGCTATCGTTCATTTTTCTGGCTGGCAATGTAGTAGTTTGTGTACTTCGTACGAAATTAAATATTAAAAACCTAGCTTTTTATAAATTGTCTCCTCTAGACGGAGTCTGACACCAAAAGTGTCATTATCCTGACGGAAACATTTTCAGATGCGTAGTGCGATGCGAGCCTTATTTTTCCTTTAAATTAGATTTATTTTTTTAATCATTGACCAGATATGAGCATCTCCCAGTGGCCCGGACGCTACATTCGCACGCCTTGACAATGCCAAAAACAAGAAAGAAACCTAAGAAGTCGATTAGCTTTTTTGGTGTTCTAAGGCGCTTAAAGAGAACTACATTTTAAAAAAATATCGTCAGGATTTAGTACAAATTAGTACGAAATTATAAACAATTTTACATTGAAACGGTCGCGACAAAAAACAGAAGTATTTTTGAAGGTCTTATAGAAATATACAAAGTTCAGCGATTGTTTGAGAACTTTGTTTTTCCATATTTTGTTTTTTACGGACGCGACAAAACGGACGGGACAAAAATTTCCACTCGTAGTAAAAAAAATAGTAATTTTCGTTATAACACTTCAATTTTAAATAAAAATATAAGAGAACTATTTAACTTCAAGTTTCATAATAAAAAAAGTTGTCGAAATAAGGAAAAAATAAAGTTAAAAGCTATTAGTGTGGTTTGATTTCATTTTTTTTGGTAGACCTTTTTTGGGAGATGCCCATATATATTCATTTAAATCACTGAAAACATATGTTTCTTTAAAGGATTTTACATATTTTTACAGTGAGATTTAAATCTAACTTAAAGATAAATAACCACCCAAAAACTGGGAATAACTAACAAAGGCTCTCGCACACCGTTGCTTTTTTGTTTCCGACGTGGAGGGTTGTTTATTCAAATTCCTATGATTTTTCTATTCTTATCGGTTTACCGACTCAGCTTTTCAATAGAAACTCAGCTTAGTCCATAAAAAGTTCCGGTGTGCACTAGCCTTGACACAAAATTTTTTTAATAAGCGTTTGTTCAGAGATTGCTTCCTTAACATTTTTAAAATATATGTGTATAAATAGGGTATTTAGTTTTTTATAGTACAAGCTCTTTGTCTTCGACATAAAAACTCACGGTCATAAGTAGGTGTTTGTTCATTTGTTTAACATGCTACAATTGTTCCAGTGGCATATTGTCCGTTGTTTTGCAAAACAATTAGTTTCTTGTAGATAACAAAATGCTTTTGAAATAGAAATTGTCTGTTGAAACTGTTGAAAAAAATAATTGTAAAAACAAGACAATTGCCATTTCAGCCAAAATGTCGATATTCCTCTTTCTATTACACATTATTTCAGCAGTTAATTTTTTTCAGCAAAAAGTCTGTTGTTTTATCATACAAAGACTGCTTTTTTAGCATACAAATACTGCTGCTTCAGCACACAAAGTCTGCAGTTTCAGCAAACTTTTTTGTTGTGTGCTTAAACAAAGTCAGCTGTTTCAGCACTAAAAGTCTGTTGTTTTAGCACAAAAAATCTACTAGCGAAAATCTACTTAGCAGCGAAAAGCCTGATGTTTTAACATACAAAGACTGCTGTTTCAGCACACACAATATGCAGTATCAGCAAACCATCATACAAACTCAGCTGTTTAAGCACAAACTCAGCTGTTTAAGCACACAAATTCTGCAGTTTCAGCAAACTTTTACTATCATATCCATTCTAATGCAATAACTTGGACGGATTTTCGAAACTTTTAAATTTGATTAAATTTATAGGAAACTACCAAATAAGGGCATTTGAAATAATTTTATTACAAATTTTACATAACAGGAAACAAAGGTTTTGCGTTTTATGGTAAATAAGCTAGCTTATTACTCGCTTAACGCTTTATTGAAATAAGTTTTTACCTGGTTATGTGAAATTTGCAATCAAAGGTTTTTCAAATGTCATTAATTGGCAGCTTTCTACAAATTAAAACAAATTTAAAAAATTTTGAAAAATCCTAATTTAATTTAGAATTTAAGCAAGAATCGTAAAAAATGACACGAATTTTTAAATTCCCATACTTTTACAATAAGATCCTTAGCTTCTACTTTTATATATAGATTTTCTACAAATAAACCTTCCAATATGAAGCTTGAGAGCGATAAGAATTCAGCGCCGTAAATGCATTTGTGTAGGAACTATATCAAAATAGTGAACCACTTCAACTCTAAATATATCTTATGGATTTATTTTATGTGGAAGACTATATATAAATTGAAGCAAATTTTCACTTTTCAAATCACTTGTGCCAAATTTGAATCTGATGCCAAGTCGATCGACATAACAATAACTCTTCAAATGGTTATGTAAAATTTTCAAACAATGGTTTTCCAACTGCCATTTGTTGGTAGCTTTCTATAAATTTAATCAAATTTAAATTTTTGAAAAATCCAAATTTAATTTTGAATTTAAGCAAAAAGTAAAAATTATATGATTTTTTAATTTCCATACTTTTACAATAAGATCCATACTTATACATTTATCCGTAGGTTTCTACAAATAGACCTTGTACTCATCGTATAGATGTCACTTATTACAAATTAAATCATATTATCTAATTCTTAAAGGGTGTTTCTCTGCTATTTAAACAAAAATTTAAAAAATCATATTTTTTAAAATTTTTGTGCGTCTACAAACAGTGTCTTAACTTCTACATTTTCCTTTTTCATATAGACATTGATTTCATCGTTAAAATATGAAACAAAATATTTTTTGCGACTTTCTCTTTTTTATTATTTGATTTTTTCTCAAGTAATTACCCTTAATTGAAAATATAAGCGGATGTGATCGGACCTATATTGCCAAAATGAGATATATTATATTAAAGGTACCAAGGGCGAAAATTTTAATTTTAGTAAAAAAAAATTAAAAATGTATCCATAAAAGATTAGTATCGTTTTCGTGTTTAGAAAGTCAAAATACATGAGAAAATGTTATACACTTAGTCATTTCAGGAATGACTATATGCAATTGAATAAACCAAAAATAATAATTTTAATATAAGCATTTTACATAGGTTCATATTGGAATATTTGCAAAACATTCTTTGATCATGATTCTAAGTACTATTGAAAAAACAATTTGAGATTTCTTTTGTGGTCCAATCAAATGTCTAAATCATGCCATATGGGGTCAATTTACACTTCACCCCATTTCACATATTTGCTTAATAGCCTAGGTAGGGGTCAGTCACAGGACTAGTATGAGTGTATGAATGTAATGTGAAGGCCAATTTTGAATTTATTTTATTTAATTTTGAATTAGGTTTAATTTCTGAGGAAAATTTTCCCCAAACCAGGTAATTTTTTACTAAATCTGAGTAATATTATTACTTGTTATAAAGAATAGAATTAGTTCAATTTAACTAAATATGAGGAAAATATTACTCTAAAATTCCAATAAATGATTTTGCTTCAGCGTATACTAAAATTAAATGAAAAAAATTATAACATGAAATAATTCTCAAACATTTCATGATACTTGTGTCATAAAGAGTTGAACTATTACTCCATGACTGCAGTGAAGACGCCTTCGCAGTGATTGTTTAGAATAATATTTGAGGTATTTAAGAAGAAAGTATTTGCAAAAGAACGAGATTTATTTCTAAGACTACTATTCAAATATTTTGTAAACACATCGAAGTATATTTTATAAGTTCAATAATACTTGAATGTATGAAAAATTTGTCATAAATTTAAATACATACAATAACTAAATGTAAAGTAATAAACACATATTGAAATTAAAATTTCCTAAATTGATTTTAAATTAAATTAAACTAAATTATTTTTTTCCATACAAAAAAGTCTTCATTATTTTCTTTAAAACCTAGTATGAATTCTCAAAGTATGAATTTTGTCAATACAAAGATTTTTTAATACACCATTTTCACCATCATATTGAGAAAATACAAAATGGAATTCAGAAATTGAAATTGAGAAAATGCAAATTGAAATTCAGAAATGTAAATTGAAATTCAGAAAATACAAATTGATATTGAGAAATATACAATTGAAATGAGAATGTACAAATTAATTTCAATTTACATTTCTGAATATCAATTTATTTATTCTCAATTTCAAGTTTCATTGCTGCATTTCAATTTTCAATAGCATTTTCTGAACTTTCATTTCTAAATTTCAATTTGTATTTTCTGAATTTCAATTTACATGTCTCATTTTCAATTTGTGTCTTCTCAATTTCAAATTGCATTTCCGAATTTTAATTTGAATTTTCTCAATTTAAATTTTCATTTTTCAATTTTAACTTTTATTTTTTCAATATCAATTGAAAATGGCGTAGATCCACAGAAATGTTTAAAAATAAAAAATATCCAATTTCTACACCATTTCCAATTGAAATTAAGAATATTCCAATTGCAATTAAGAATTTCCATTTCATAATGAGAAAATTCCAATTGAAATTAATTGGAATTTTTCAATTTTAACTTTTATTTTCTCAATATCAATTGAAAATGGTGTAGATCCACAGAAATGTATAAAAATAAAAACATCCAATTTATACACCATTTCCAATTGAAATTTGGAAAATTCCACTTGAAATTGAGAAATTCCATTTCATATTGAGAGAATTCCATTCGAAATTAAGATTTTCCATTTCATAATTTAAAATAATCCAAAAGAAATTGAGAATTTCCATTTATAATTGAGAAAATTCCATTTGAGATTGAGAAAATATGTCTGAATTTTCACAATTTCAATAAGAATATTCTCAATTTCAAATGAAAATTTCACGATTTGGAATTTTCACAAATTGGAATTTTCTCAATTATAAATAGAAAATCTCAATTTCAATTGGAATTTTCGCAATTTGAAATGAAATTTCTTAATTTCAATTATAATTTTCTCATTATGAAATGGAAATTCTATAATTCAATTGGAACTTTCTCAATTATAAAAAGAAATTCTCAATTTTCAATTGGAATTTTTGCCATTTGAAATTAAATTTCTTAATTTCAATTGGAATTTTCTCATTATGAAATGGAAATTCTTAATTTCAATTGGAATATTCTCAATTTCAAATGGAAAAATCACAATTTCAATTGGAATTTTCTCATTATGAAATGGAAATTCTTAATTTCAATTGAAATTTTTTCATTTTGAAATGAAAATTATCAATTTCAATTGGAATTTTCTCATTAAGAAATGGAAATTCTTAACTCTCAATTTCAAATGGAAAATCACAATTTCAACTGGAATCTTCTCAAATTGAAATGGAAAATCTCAGTTTGAAATGGAATTTCTCAATTTCAATTGGAAATTGAAACTATTTAATCTGCCATTGAAATAAGTAAGCTGTAATCATGCTTATTTACCTATCCTTTTCTTAAGAAAATTTTAACTAAACTTTAGTAAAATTGTTTAACTAAATTGGAGTTTATTTTCTTTATTGTTATCGGTCCTCAAAACGGCGTACTTAAATTTTATTTTATGAACTTGCACACCTATTAAGACTCTACGACATATATTTAAATTGATTTATGGCATTTTAATTATGCGATAGCGAAAAAACGCTGGCACTGACAATGAAATTGCTCATTTAGAGTTAGGTTTGTGTCCAATGATTATCAATCAACACATGCCTGAACTTGCAAACGCCCAACTGAAATCACATACATTTTCGGGCTAATCATATTATAGATGTTAATAAAAATTGAACTATTTTGAGAAATAATCAATAGTAATTAATTAATGGAGGAGATGGACTTTAATACGAATGTGTACATAAAATTTAAATTGCTAATAAAATTAAAATTTGATTTCTTCAAAATGATTAGATCCATGTAGCTATTTATAAGATTATGAGTGCAATAAATTATTGGATTTTTTTTGGAAATTCGCCGGCCATTAATTGGAAGTATTAAAGCCACTTTGCGGCCCTAATTGTTGTCTTTACTTGTATTTGCATTGTATTTTGCATAGCTATATCAATTTTGCTGATTATTATTGTTTTGACATAAATACATACACATGTATGCACATATTTGTATATTAATGATGAATATATTTAAATTAAAATATTTGTTAACTGATAACCTTTGCACTGAACTAATAAGACAACTTAGACAAACAAATATAATAGAAAATAAGTGAGAAAAGTCTGGAGTAGGGCAGGGTCGACTATGCAATACTTTTCAATAACACTTTAATCCGAAACCTGGATGTTTTCAAATTTCGCATTAAAGCTGAGAATACTTCTGAATGCCGAATATTCCGCCTGGAATATTTGTGGACATTTTTCTGGGTTATATATTTATACTATATAAAAATTACTTTCGGCAAGACAACACTTGTAGGAGAAATACTCACTCCAATTGACCTACAATCAGTTCAGTTTTGTTGCCAGTCAAACACTTTATATCTGTACACATGTGTGTCGCTGATTTGATAGCTATGAAAATTCGATTTTCTCAAACACATGGGAAACCGCCGTACACAATCAGCATTTTTTCTTGTATTTAATACTCTTATGTTTAAGCTAAATTAAGGTAGATATTTTTATTAGGTGAATAGTGCGATATTGGCAAGTTCTTCGATGCTAAGAGACCTTGATGTAGGATGTACCAAAAGAAAAAAAAAAGATGTGTGTCTAATGATCATTAGCCCGCCCTGATGTTAGCTTGACGTTATGTCAAAGTCTTTTTGGCAAATATATATATTTTTTTGCTGTTTTTGCTTTTTTATTTATTCATATCGTCATCGTTTGTACTGTGCGATCTTATTCGAAGCTATTTTATATAATTTTATTTTCGTTGTTAAGTGTGGATGATGATTTGAAAAATAAATTTGCTTTCTTTATAGTACACCCACCCACCCACGCGTGAAATATATTGTATAAATTAATATACAGTAACGGGGAAAATTATAGCACATTTGATTACACTGAGGAACGCAGAAAAAAACAAGGTTCTAATAGAGAGGTAAAAGAAGAATACGCGTGTATGGGTGTTTTGAAAGTTTACCTATAAAAATTAGGATGGGTCACGAAACCAAAATTGCAGCGGTCACCCCCCAGAAATGAAGCTTGGATTGTTTAATGATGATCTGCAAAATAATTCGGCACTGGCTGAAAACATCTGTGAGCTAAACGCTCCTGAAAACACCTCTAAAATTCATATTTTTTCCGTGAAAATTTGTTGCATTTTTTCTATTTTTTTTTCAGAATTAATAGACCATAGATCACTTTAAATAAAATTTTTTATTCTTGTCTTAGAATAACTCAATTTTGAACGTTTATATCGATTTGTTGTGGTTTTTCAAGTTAACAGCTAAAAACTCATATTTCCTGGAAACATTTTGTAAGGGGTGTTATGCATGAATATCGGACGAAAAATTACGTCACTGACTCCATGTTTGTAAAATAATTTAAAACGGGAGATGGATTTTCGGAGCCAACATTTTGAAACTCTTTTTGCAAAAATGAGCGCTGCCCAGTCAATTTCTTTCTGATGTTCATCATTTAGGCATCATTCGAAAGGTATTGACTGCCGGTATTTATTTTTTATAAAATACTAACATCAAATCGGAGAATTTTTTCAGTTGTCACTTTGAAAAAAAAAACAAAAAAAAAATACTGTAAAAGTCCAATAATTCGATCAATATGTTACTCTAAGACAAGAATCAAAATTTATATTTAAATTGCTTTCAAGGGTCAATTATTTCAGAAAAAAGTTTGAAAAAAAATGCAGCACAAAAAATTACACGGGAAAATCATGATTTTTAGGGTTATTTTCAGGGGCCGTTTAGCTCACAGATGACTTGATCTAGGAACGATTTTTTTTTGCAAATCATCGTTAAACAATCCCAACTTTATTTTCGTGAGGTGACTGAAAATTGTTTTTCCATTTGTATGGACCACAACCCAGCAGTTTTTCCATTTCCCTACTTTCCACATTCTTATGATGAATCGTTATAGGAAACCATGTGATCCTTACATTTTAAGTATAGGATGTGTTAGGCAATATTACTAAAATCCCTATGAGGCAGATTTTCATTGAATAGTTTAACCCTCTAGCTCCTCAATATAGGGGTCTTTTCGGTCCATTTTGTGCAAAAGGCTAAAAAAACACTCCTAAAACAGCGATTTAAAGGGTCGAAATGTTCTACAAAAATATTTGCCATAAAATTCTACTATAAATATCGGAATACACTAAAACTAAAAACTCAATATAAACTCAACATAAATGACAGTAATAAGTTAAAACTTAAAATTCATTTTAAGTACTTCCCCCTTTTGCGCATTCTAATGATGAATCGGTATAGGAAGACTTGTGATCTTTAAACTTTAGGTATAGGATGTGTTCGGCAATATTACTTAAAACATTACGAGGCAGATTTTTGTCAAATAGTTTAACCCTCTAACTCCACAATATAGGGGTCTTTTTGGTCCCTTTTGTGCAAAGGGGTAAAAATCACGCCTAAAACATAAGTTTAACTAGTCAAAATGTTCTAGAAAAATGTTTTCAACGAGTCAAAATGTTTTACAAAAATATTTGCCATAAACTTCTACTATAAGTCTCTGAATACACTAAAACTCAACGTAAGTGCCAGGAATAAGTAAAAAAATTAAAATTAATTTTATGTATTTCCCCATTTTGAACATTCTTATGATGAATCGGTATTGGAAACCTTGTGATCCTTACATTTTAAGTATAGGATGTGTTTAGCAATATTACTTAAAACACTACGAGGCAGATTTTTGTTGAACATTTTAACCCTCTAGCTGCTCAATTTAGATATATTTTTTGGCCCCTTTTGAGAAAAATGGTAAAAAGCAACCTAAAACAGGGGTTTAACGGGTAAAAATGTCCGAGAAAAATATTTGCCATTTTTGAATTCTTGCTAAACTGTTCCACAAAACTGAATTTTAGTGGGGTGTTGTGAATGGCTTAAATGTTCTACGTCAAATTTCACTATAAGTCACCGTACAAAAGAAAGATATAATATATATAAATAAAATATCAGTACCAATTAGGGTATTTAAATAAGAAATTATTTATTACATTTTTATTTTAGCTCTTGGAACAAGTTTCATTTTCTTTTTACGTTCAGGAGGATGTGGTAGACCAAAATTGATCTATGTATGTAAACATATTTTCCTTAATTAAAACAATTAGCTGCTGCGATTGATTTTGACTGATATTCGGTAAGGTGAGTTGTGGTTCTAATTAGTTTGGGTGAATTATTGACTTAAAGATTTTAGGTATTTGGTTGAAGAAGCGCTGAAGACTGTCACCACGGTCTAGAAATCGTGACAAAGTTAACCTCAGTGAAAATTTTCATTAAAAGGTCGCCAAGAACCAGCTTCATAACATATATGAAACATGTTTCATAAAGCACAAATCAACGAAACGTGTCAGAGAATTTATTAAACATTTCTTAGGAACTATGAAGTACAGTTCTCCATACAATGAATTTTGTCATACAAGTTCTTTATTATTCTTAATATAATTTATAAAAAATTCAAAGATTTTATAATGAAACGTCATTATTTTCATGAAAAAGTTTCTTAAATATTAATAATTCATACTGAAAATTCCTATATAAATAAATCAAAAAATGTCTGACTTGTTGACTAACCAGTCGATACACACCACCATTGCAATGAATATGACTTTGAACTAAATCAGGGTACATACTTATGTCAGAGTTAACATAGAAGAAATGAGAATTGCTGGTATTCAACCGAATAAAGTCGTCACACTAAAAATCTATTTGTAAGTAATCAACCGTTTCATAAAAACAAACAAAATACTTAATTATATTTCATAACACAAATATTTTATTTATTATGACATATTTCGTAATCTTTAAGAATTTTTTATTTAATACAATGAACATTTTCTTTGATCTTTTAAATCTGAGTTTCACTAATTTAACAATTTTTTTATGAAATGTTTATGAAAAAATTGTATAAAACATTTCATTGTATTTATGAATTTTTTATACAGATTAAAAAAAAATCACTAAATTTGAAATAACTTCATAAATATTATGAAAGAAAATTCTTTCCTTTCCTCCTTTTCTTTCGAAAGGAGCTATTTTTTCTATTCTCTACATTTTAGGTAGACGTTTTTGTAGATAAATATGACGAAAATGAAAGGATAACATGGATTCTAAAGACATAAAAATGTACCTTTAAAGCCTTTAACTATTCCGCAATAAAAATAATGTTAATCGATTTGATCACTTTAAGTCATTACATGCTATAGCCGTAATACATTTGATTAGATATAAATATGTGATATTGCCAAAACATATGCGAAAAATAAAATAAATATTTTCTATAAATTGATGATTAGTTTGACTGCATATTTACGTTAATAATTGACACCGATATGAAAACTTGACGAAAAAAAAAAACAAATAAAAATAAAATTAATAAAAACTTGCTAATAAATTTATTAATTTAAGTTATATGCCCATACAAAGTATCTGTAGCTGATGTCTTGTTTGTTTGTTTGTATAGGGCTGTTGGCGATATTTTCAGCAATTCATATTGAATGATATGAACTGATCATACCCATTCCCTCACCGCCATATAATGTGATAGAAGGTATAAAAATATAGTTTTTTTTCTTCATTTGTTCATTTCATTAGTAACACTCGACCCGACATCGTTTTGCGTTTTTATGAAATCGTGTAAATCACACACCATGTCCAAAGTCCGAAAAAAATATATTTTCTTATTTAAAATTTATGCTAATTTGTGCTCGTTCGAACACGAGACATAAAACAACAAAAACAAAAAACTCGTGGCCCATAAAACACCACAGCGCTGAGGGGGCTCGTCTTCAGCTCCACAAACACACACACACAGCATATGCAGGCATGTATGTGTATGTATTCGGTTTAGACAAAGAAATCCCAAGTTCATTATACTTGCGCGGGGAGAAATAAACCGAATATTATCAACATTTATTTATGACTTTTGATCGTCTAGCCAAAGTGTAGTGGAAAAAAACTTGATCTTGCTTTTTTCAAAGCTACGTACATACCCCAAACAGCAATTTATTCGTTTGATTGGGTATTTTTTTCTAAAATATTCAAAAATGTGCCTTCGTGTTTGTTGTGTTGTATTGTGCCGTAATCAAGAAGGATGTGCGAGGATTGCATGATAAGTTGTGTAAAAAAGCCATAGCTATAGTTTGATTTTTTAATGTTTATAATAAATAATAATTAATAGAAAGCAAATCCTTTCAAAAGGTTGGTTTAGGCACATATATTCTCCTCGTTTCTACGAAACATATCTTGCGAAATTTATGTCGAAGCGGAGATTTTTCGAGTGCAAAGAGGATCGATCCACATTTTCATTAGTTTTCATATCAATTTTGAAGACGGCTCTCGACACTCTAATCATCTCAGCTTTCATGTTGGTAGTGAGTAACTAAATCAGCACATTTTTTATGGTAGAATTGACAATAAGAAATTTAGCAAATTATTTATTTAATATGAACTTAAATATAAAACAAATAAATAGTAAATTAAATTAGTATTAAATTTCTCAATACTAAGTAATGCTATTGACTGGTCTAACAAGTTGTGAAGAAAATGACAATCACCCCTAACGCGAATAAAATTTCCCCGGGAATGAATTGTTCCCTTAAATTTCCAATCGTGATTTATGGTGATTTTTTCATGATTCTTCGCTTCCTTACTTGGATTTGATCGCCTTATATTTGAAACAACGCAAGGAAGATTTATATTCATATAACCATCCTACGCCGATAGGGAAATAGAAAATTCCACGTGAACAAATTCCCCTTTTATTCGCGATAAGGGTGAGTTGCTTGGTTGGCTGATTGAATTTTGCAAATAACATTCCCATTAAGCCTATTCTAAATGATTTTGCCAATATCGCGTCTAAATTTAGCTGTGGATGCATTTAAAGTTCATAAATACTAAAATAGTTGAAAATTTCATCATAATAGAGGTTATTTTATTGGGATGTAGCTCGGAAACCGTGAATCGTATTGAAATTTCGTTTAGATCGTAGAAAACAGGAGCTCTTGAGAAGTTCTTTTACATTTAAAAATTTTAATTACGTTTTCGCTTTCCTTTTCAGACAGTGATTTACCTGAAGGTTGTATTTATTTAGTATTGTCAATTTTCTACAGCATAAAACTATATTTGCGAGGTCGACCGATGCCTCGGCATTTACAAATATTGTTAAACTATTGTCTTATGTATTCATTTTAAAAAGAATATTCAGCTTAAAGCTGTCAACATCGATTTAATTACTGAAATGGTAAAATCTTCTAAGCCAAAAATGAAGCAATACTTTCTTCGTTGTTCTCTGTTAATGTATTTTGGAAAATTTATTTAAAGCATACTTTAGGGATGTAAGCTTTTATGGCATGCGAACGCATGTAAATATGGGGCCGATATTAATCTTAAGTTATTTATAAAGCTATAATAGCTGTTTGTCATTGATTAAAAATAAAATAATTTTCATCACAAATTTCGAAAATCGTAAAAAAAAATAAAATTTTATTTGGCCGTTGGGCGTGGCACATACAATTTTCATTTAATTGTGGACTCAAATGAAATCACTGCTAATGATTTGTATTAATATTTATATTCAAATAAGAAATTTATGAGGCAGATTAAAACAAAAAATATTTTTGATCTAATTTGACGATATGTCATGGAATGTATGCGGAATTTCAAGTTTCTAGCTCTATTCGTTCTAATTTTTACCACAGTTTGTATGAAAATATTCCACTGTGCGACGTGAGTCAAAAAATGCCAAAGTCAAAATCGTCAAATGGTTGTATGAAATCGAAATCACACGAAATCGCATTTAATTAATAAATATACAATTCATTATATTTCTCAGAATTACAAGATATGGGTGATTCCATTGGAACGCGTGTGACATTTTACTTAAATATGTTTAAATATCTCCCTTATTCATTGACTGAGATTTTTACTATATTTTGTAATTTTGCCGAAAAAAGGGTAACTATACGTGGAATCACCCATAGCCAATCAATGTAACTCTAAAAAAGTTTCGTTGGACAATAATATTTGTATGGCATTACATTTCCAACCAATCGTTTACATTTACAAGATCCCGGACGGACATCTTGTAAGTATGATAAATAAATAACAAGTCAGCTGTTTTGTAAAATTTGTAACAGGGTTGCCATTTTGCAGAAAAGAATCGAAAAGCACAAAAACCAATTTCGAATAAAAATTTCAATTTTGCAAGAAAAAAACAGCCTTTGTGTTACAATTTGGAGTGCATTCCACAGTGAATGAATGGGCTGAGATTTAAGAAAATCACTTTTTGTCAAATTCAACTAATTTGTTCCCATGAAATCTGTACTGATTTTGATTTTTTTGCGATTAGCATTTTGTGATCTAATTTCAATTTAATTCTTAAGTTCATAGGGTCTTTACACAGAGACAAAATTTTTCTAATATATGTTTGTCAAAGTATATATAGAAACATTTTTTTTTAATAATGGTTTTTAACCTGTCCCAAATATGATGAAGTGATTAAAACAAATATTTTGCTGAAAGTTCCAAAAACTTTTTTCTTAAAAAAAAACTTTGAAATTTTCTGTATAAAAAGACAAAAGAAAAATTAAATATTTCAAACCATTTAGTTGTGGAAACGCCTGATAACACATTTTTACACATTCTGTCCCGAGAAATATGTTTTTAAATGTATTTTAATTTAATTTGTGCCGTATAAAATTATATTTATATATACGGATTCACATTTACCACACTTATCATACCACCCACGTCTGTGTGAATGGCGCGCATGCATCTTCCAATTGACGTCTCTACATAAACAACGAATGTGTTAATTTATTATCTATTTAAAACATGTAAAACACTCAGAAGAAAATCTTCAACTAAATCAAATAAATGTAAATAATTTTTGGAGACTGAAATTATTTCTTATTCTGAATTTGTTAAAAAAAACATTTTAAAAATGCTTACTTTTGTGTAAATTTACATAAGGAAGGATCAGCAAAATTTTTGTATGAAACGAATTCATTTATAGAAATCTTAACTAAAAAATCAAATTCCTAAAAAGCAAAAAACAAAGTGTTTAGAAAATATTAAGAGTCGATTATTATTCGTATGTACGGAGAAAAAAACTAAAAAACAGCAACCATGTAAGAGTTGTTAAAAAGACTTCTATTGGACTCAATTTTTCAATTCCACTTTTTTGCAATCGTTTTTTTTTTGTAAAACAATTGAATACTATAGTTTAAAAGTTATCCCTTGGAATAGTGTTGAGGAATTTGTTCAAATGTGCCATAAGGCAGAGAACAGAAGGTAACATATCCGATTAATCCCCATTTACACTACGTTTGGTTAACCTGCAGTTAGAGCTAGCCAACAGTTATAGTTGCTGTCAGTCTGTGAAGAGTCTGTGATATCTATAAGTGTTGGAGATGGTTATACTACATGACAGTAATTACGGCAATAAAATTGACAAACAAAAAAGGACATAGTTGCCTAAACAACAATAAATTACCGTTAAAATTTCCTAACCTAGGAAAGTGCAAGAATACAACTCTGTGATGTGAGCGACTCATTTGGGAAATGTAATGGCTTACAATTGTTATTGTTCAAAAGGAAAAATTTACACTTTTACAATTTTCCTAAAGAGGAATTGTTCGAGTTTGCTTAATAAAAATAATAATTAATAGTAAAAATAATTTTATATAAAAAATTTTCAACTTAGGCTGAATCTATCTAACTATCAAATAAAGGGTGATTTTTTAGCTATTATCTTTTTGGCAACACTGGTTGAAACAGCTGACGCACGTTTCGTGTTTTGTTTCACTGTCAAACATCTTCAGTTTGGTCTATAATTTAACCATGAATCGTCTTACAAACGAACAACGCTTGCAAATTATTGAATTTTATTATCAAAATGCGTGCTCTGTTAAGAAAGTTCATCGCGCGCTTCCATGGCTTTTGTGACTAAATTTCGCACCAAATTTACATTGTTGGACATTAAACCACCAACACGCTTACGTAGAGTGCGAACTGAAGAAAATATCGCAGCTGTATCGACCAGTGTTAATGATGACCATCAATTATCGATTCGTCGCCGTTCGCAGCAATTTGGCCTCTGTTACTCAAAAACGTGGAAATGCCAAAATTGGACTAAGCGGGTGGACCATTTGAGGCGCAGTCAAGGTCAACATTTGCATTAAATAATCTTCAAATATTAAATTATATGGACCGTACCCGTACTATCGATTCAAATAAAGATTTCATGCATTTTTCTGAATTTTATGTGTTTTTTTTTTTTTGAAAAACTTTCCTATAGCTTTTAAAAAATCACCCTTTATAAGTGGAATTCATGACTATCAAGGCTAAGTCCAAAAAGTCAACATATTTTTTCTTTTTTGCATATTTGTTTTAATGCAAGCATCTATATTATAGATGGCGACAATAAAAATAATTAAATATAATAAAAAAAATAGTGGCCTTCATAGCTCAGTGGAAGTGTGCGCGTCTTGCAATCTGAAGGTGCTGGGTTCGATTCCCGGCCGGCGCACTGGTAAAATTCAACATCAACAAATTTTCAGTTTTCATCATAAAATAAGAGTTTCTGCAGCCAATTTTCTCATCCGAACACACTTTCACATAAAAATAGTCATTTCGATTGCTCCAAGGTCCAGGGAAGAAACTAGTAGCCATTAGCGATACATAACATGGCTGTTAACATAAAAAATGCAGCGCCCCTAGTGGAGGATAGGGGTACAACTCGATTAACATCCCATTCCCTTAACATTAACATCAACCTTGAAGAAGATGCAAATAACAGCCGGACAACATGAGAACGATGATGAACAAAGGTTCCCGCGATAATCGGCTACATGCCGGAACGAAGTCTAGTACAATTCAGACTTAAGGATTATCACCTCAGCTCCCTCTAAAGCTGCTACAACAACAACAACATTAAATAAAAAATCTCAATTCAAATCAGAAAAAAAAAATATTTTTTATTTTGTGTAAGGTTTTTTGTTAAGGTTTTTGTTATCACTAGATTTTTATACAAATCCCATTTTTAATTCCAATATATATAAAATTGGTTATATCGTTTATTTAAATATTTTTATCATGAAAATAATTTGTGAAGTCTGCATTCGATTAAAGCAGCCGTTCAAAATTGATTTTGCATAAAATTCCGCTGTCTAGTTATCACACCTTGTTATTTGGGCATAAAGAAAAAACGGCCTATTATATACAATTAATAATAAATGAAAAATCGGTCAACACGATTTTCTTTCTCGATTAAGTCGAAAATCGATTTTCAGCTTCGATTAATCTCTTGAAACGAACGAGAATTATTTTATGATGTCTTTTGTCTGTGAGTTTTGTGTACTATGAAGCAAATCGTTTATTTTAAATATTAGAATAAATGAAGTTAGTGGAAAGCGATCAGCTGATTAAATCAGAGTTGAATCAGCAATAATTAAATAGAAAAATCCCAGCTCAAATCAGAAAAAAAAATATTTTTTATTTTGTGTAAGGTTTTTGTTATCACTAGATTTTTATACAAATCCCATTTTAAATCCCAATATATATAAGGTTATATCGATTATTTAAATATTTTATCATGAAAATAATTTGTGAAGTCGGCAGCCGTTCAAAATTGATTTTGCATAAAATTCCGCTGTCTAGTTACAACTGTAACAAGGTGTGATTTGGGCATAAAGAAAAAACGGCCTATTATATACAATTAATAATAAATGAAAAATCGGTCAACACGATTTTCTTTCTCGATTAAGTCGAAAATCGATTTTCAGCTTCGATTAATCTCTTGACACGAACGAGAATTATTTTATGGTGTCTTTTGTGTGTGAAATCGTTTATTTTAAATATTAGAATAAATGAAGTTGATCGCTTCCATTAACTTCATTTATTCTAATATTTAAAATAAACTGATTTAATCAGATTTATATATACGTTTTTTAAAGGATGAATTAAATTAAATTTCCCAATATATGTGACAAAAATAATCAAATTTAATTTTCCTTAGTTTGCTTTTGATCGTGTCTTTTGTATATGAGATCGTTTTTTTTAAATATTAGAATAAATGAAGTTAGTGGAAGCGATCAGCTGATTAAATAAGAGTTAAATCAGCTGATTTAATCAGATTTATATATACGTTTTTTAAAGGATAAATTAAATTTAATTTCCTAATCTATGTGACAAAAATAATCAGAGTTGCATATAAGTTTTTTAAAAGGATGAATTAAATTTAATTTTCCTTAGTTTGCTTTTGATCGTGCATATTTGATCGATTTTAGTATACATGAAGAAAACAATAAACATTGTCATAACGTTTTACTCCCTCAGTTTTGGATTAGAAGACTGACATTAGTTAGTTAATTTTCTGGGTAACATATTCTGTAATTCGAACAGTCCAGATTTGTTTGAGTGTACCTATGTCTGTAGGTAGCAAAACGAACGGTCGTAAATTGCCCGTCTATTATTATTGGTTAGACCAGTCCCATAATACAAATCGTTCAATTAAAATTCAATATTGACTCATTGACTGCGTGATTTCAACGAGCGTTATAATGACTTTAAATTGTTTTGCCTGAATGTGATGACAGACAAGTATTTTTTTTGTGAAATTAAGTAATTGTATTACAATTGAATATAATGTTGAAATAGGATGTTGAAAAATAAAAAACCGAAAGTTCTAATACGTGTGCAGAGTTGCCTTTTTGATTAGACACTTTGCTAAAATTTAATTTTTTAAATAATTTAAATCTAAACTAAATATTATGATATATTGATTTCCATTGAAATCGAATGAATTGATCCAACAACTAACATCAATATTTTATTTATGTTTCTCTGCTACTTTCGAACAACTGACATTAAAATTTTTAATTTATGTTTCTCTGCTACTTTCATGCTTTTTAGCTCCTTATGAAAATTTGCTTTTGTTCCTAGTAAAATGCCTGCTATAAACCCTTGCAATATTTACGAGTTTAGCCCATACAATTGCCACTTGCAATAAAGTTCCGGAGGAGGACGACACACCTTTTGTAAATAACACCTGTTTGAATAGCTGACAATCTCATCATTCAATATTGAAGTATTGGATTAGTGGGCAAGGAATGGCGAATAAAACCAATAGATAAAGCGATATTAACTTACCCCATTTTGATTATTAGGTGGTAAATAATATGTTTACAATGTACGCGCGCAAAAGTACATTAAACTGGGTTGTGCTTTTTATAAAAAAATGAAATTGTTGAGAAACGTTCAAGGCAGAACATATTTTTTCTTTCACGGTGCACAGTGGAATAGTTTCATACAAGCTGCGGCAAAAATTAGAAGGAATAAAGCTAGGACTTTGAATTTTTTTTTTTCTTTGAAATCCCCTATATAGTCAAATTAGACCAAAAACAATTTGTTGTTTAAATTCGCCCACAACCACGTCCACCTCCCAAGTAAGTTAAAATGAAAAAAAAAACGTCATAAATTTCTTATTTTAATATATTTTTTGATATAAATCATTACGAGTCATTTCATTTGAGTCCACAATTAAATGAAAATTGCCTGTGCCACGCCCAACGCCCAAATAAAATTTTTAGTTTTTTTTTCGAAATTTTTGATAAAAATTATTTTATTTTGTAATTGATGACACACGACTATTAACTTTATAAATAACTTCATATTAATACCGGTCCAATATTTACATGCGCTCGCATGCCATAAAACCTTACATCCCCAAAGTATGCTTTAAATAAATTTTCCAAAATACCTTAGCAGAGAACAACGAAGAAAGTATTGCTTCATTTTTGGCTTAGAAGGTTTTACTATTTCAGTAATTAAATCGATGTTGTTAGTTTTAAGCAGAATATTCTTTTTAAAATCAATAAATAAGACAATAGTTTAACAATATTTGTAAATGCCGAGGCATCGCTAATATAGTATTATACTGTAGAAAATTAACAATACTAAATAAATACAACCTTCAGGTAAACCACTGTCTGAAAAGGAGAGCAACAACGTAATTATTTTTTTAAATGCAAAAGAACACCTCAAGAGTTCCTAATTTCTACGATCTAAACGAAATTTCAATACTATACATGGTTTCCGAGATACATCGCAATAAAATAACCTCTATTATGATAAAATTTTGAACTATTTTAGAATTTATGAACTTTAAGTGCATCCAAAGCTAAATTTTGCCACGATATTGGCAAAATCTTTTAGAATATAGAAATGTTATTTGGAAACTTCAATCAGTAAAGTCAAGATTTTGGAGCATGAAATTTGGAAGTTTTTGGCGCTGATAATATTGAGTGGACAAAAATATAAGAAGTGCTCGTAAGTGGTGAAACTTGGCACTGAGCATTTTCTGAACACAATTAAATGATAAATAATTAAATAATAAATATGAAGTTTCGTCAAAATCGGTCATGCCCATCATATACCGGCCATATAACTCAAATATAATTTTTCAT